>CAHIKZ030000843.1:430000-452500 GCA_903632075.3 Acanthosepion pharaonis | reverse complement strand
CTCTCTCATGTCGGGTTTTATATTCAGTGGATGCCAATATCGTGCAACCTGATACAAGATGATCAATCGTTTCTGGATATTTATCACAGAATCTGCATTTTGGGCTAACCCAATATTTTAGTATATAGGCTTAATAATTCCTAGTTAACAAGCATTGGTCCTGTGCAACAAGGATAAAACCTTCAGTTTCAGCTTTCAACCCTACACTACGTAGCCACTGATGGGTACGGGTTTTGTCTACGTCAGCTTGTTTGGTACGGGCAGAATATTGGCCATGAAGCGGTTTACATCGCCATTGTTTCTGTATTATTATTATTATTATTGTTGTTGTTGTTGTTGTTGTTGTCGATGATGTTTTGCTTTGTTATTTGTTGTTGGTGGTGGAAGTGGTTTGTTGTTGTTGCTGTTGTTGCGTGACAAAGCAGCAGACCAACAAAGTAAAGCTGAGATATAAATATATGAATTCCAATATACACATACTTATATCCAGTCTGACTTGTGTATACCAGGCACATCCATCAAAGCCAAATGTGAGCGATATGGAGACAGGTTTGGATAAAAGCAACGCAAAAACTTGACATTTGAAGCCCAGTTAGAAATAGTCTCGGTTCGGATAAGACACGCCACTCAGATGCTCTTCGATTGCGGGTGTTCCTAATGCAAAAAAATACCTCAACCCACTTACTTATTAGTCGGCCATGTTGCTCCCTCATGGGAAAGATGCACAGTACCGTTAGGCTATAGGAGACATGCCAAACTCGTTCAGACCAGGCCACTGAAGATATTTATTGTCACCCATCAAAATGCATCAAGACAAAACAGGTATATGTTAATACTTCCAGTCAGTTAAGATCAGAAAAGGTTACAGACCTACTTGATGTATCATCAAGTTAGCTATCATTTTTATTATTATATTTTTTATAACAGGAAGGTTTGCCGTGTACAAGGCTCGGGGAGCACTCCAGGTAGAGGGTTACGTTAAGGGGGAGTTGATGTGGATAGGAGGGGAAGATAACGGTTGACTCTAGACTTGAGAACGTTAAGTGTTTCGTGGGAGAAGCTGTTTGAGTGGAACTTACTTCTCGCCGATGGAATACGGAGAGAATGTGGGCGGTTTGCTATTATGTAAGTAATATGGTGGGTTCTAAACGTCAGATTAAGACCTACTGAATCCAGGAGATGTAGTTCGTCTGAGCACTTTCTATGATAGTAGCGATAGTGCAGTCAGAGACTTTATAATTATTATTATTATTATTATTATTATTATTATTATTTCCTTTGATCTCTGGTGTGTATGCATTTTGTTCCGGGTCCCACCGAGGGGCCTAAGGTTAGAAATGGTATAATGGCATTTTCCATTGACCAATTAAAAAACAAAAAAAAACACGTTTACATGGATAAAGCCCTTCGTAAAGTGTGGGCTGTACTTGTGAGAACAATTTTTTGTATTTCTTTAAGGCATGGACTTCCAGGAATTACTTCAATGAGTCTACTAGAATCTTTTCCAACCAATTCGAGGGCTCCAACTACAACAGGGATTGTTGATGTTTCCATGTGCCATATTTTTGAGATTTTCATTTCAAGTTCCTTCTAGTTTGAGAGCTTTTTGAATATCTTCAAAGATACATTGCAGTCTGCAGACTTCTATATCAATAAGGAAGCAGTTTATTATTATTATTATTATTATTATTATTATTATTTACTGTACAAGGCATAGGGGCCACTCGAGGTAGAGTGTTACGTTAAGTGATAGTTTATATGGATAGGAGAGGAAAATAACGGTTGACTCTAGATTTGAACTTGTTAAGATTGTAGTGACCAGGGAAACATCCTCTTGGGAGTTTGTTCCAAGAAACTGTTTAAATGTAACTTACTTCTCGCTATTTTAAATAATAAGCTAATTCTTGGTTGCATTATCTGAGAGTAAAATTCAAGCAAAACAATCATTTTCTTTAAAATGATTTCATTTTAAGATTTAAATTTTAAATTTAGATTTACATGGTGTATTTTGTGACTAAACGAACACCCGTTGTCACTTTTGTGATGCCAACGAATACTCGTTGTCACTTTCGTAATGCTTGTTGTAGTAGAGACTTTGTGATCGCAGACTGGAATACGAGAACGCCGTTGAACCATACAGGTGACAGAGGCCTCCGAATAATACTCGCACTTGCTCAATAATACTCGCTCGAATAGTAATGCGTGTAGGGATCAATATAGATAGTAGTGTAGAAATAAGGAATAGTATAGAAAATAGCGATCCGTATAGTTATGGAGGACAGAGTAGAAATAGTGATTCGTATATTAAGAGAGGATAGTGTAGAAAGAGTGATTCGTATAGTAATAGAGGATAGTGTAGAAAGAGTAATCCGTATAATAATAGAGGTTAGTGTAGAAAGTGTAATCCGTATATTAATAGAGGATAGTGTAAAAAGAATGATCCTTATGGTAATAGAGGATAGTGTAAAAGAATGATCCTTATAGTAATGAGGATTAAAGAATAATAATTAATAGAGGATAGTGTAGAAAGAATGATCCTTATAATAATAGAGGATAGTGTAGAAAGAGTGATTCATATATTAATAGAGGATAGTGTAGAAAGAGTGATCCGTATAGTAATAGAGGATAAAGAGTGATTCGTATTATAATAGAGGATAGTGTAGAAAGAGTGATCCGTATAGCAATAGAGGATAGTGTAGAAAGAGTGATTCGTATTATAATAGAGGATAGTGTAGAAAGAATGATCCGTATAATAATAGCGGATAGTGTAGAAAGAGTGATTCGTATAATAATAGAAGATAGAAAAGAAATGGTGATCAATTAGACACAACGTTAATTCCATAGATGCATTTCCTCTATGGTCGCGTGATCTACTTAATTCAATAATGGGATCACCTGTGTTTTCTCACTGGCGATCTATGTTCAAACTCAAGTGTCAGCAGCGACACTTTATTCCTTTCTAACGGTTTAATAATCTTAAGAATAAGAAATTGACTGCAATTTGAGACATTAATAAGAAACTTAGCAATTTCGATATGGTGTAATATTCGCCCACCCCCAGATAAATTATGGTTGAGTAGCAAGTTCAATCCTAATTATTGAGCTCCACACTTCTGGCCTTGTGCATATGTAAGCTAGGCTATTAACGAGAAAGCTTTCATAAAAAAAAAATCATGAAAACTTGGAAATACTCGATAAAGTTAGTTAAGCATCGACTATTTGATCAATTCGGAACTATATTATTATTTCTACCTAAATATTTTTGAAAGTGGAATTTACGACTTGAGTTTGTGAGTGAGAGAGTTAGGGAGAGAGAAAAATTGAAAAGAAGAGATTGTATGCATGTGTCTATGATAACAAATGCCCAAAAGATAAAAGTAATATGAAAAAAAAAAAAAAAAGAAAAAGGAAATACTTTACATAAAGTTAAAACGTGAATTATTCTTTTTTTTTAGGGTTACGATAACTCCCAGGTCGAAGGCATTTTACTATCGGTGTGTCGAAATTATTGACAGGAGATGTATGTTTTGAGAAATCTCTTGACTAAATAATATGTTGGAAGATTTATTTATTTTGTTGTATCGATTCGAAAGAAGTGTTTTGCTTGTTACTTAAATAAACACGATATCGTTAGCAATGCTTAACTCTGTATCAGCGACCCGAAAATAAACTTAAAACATCTTAAAGGTGCTTGATTTACGAGATGTTATTTCTGTCGACAAAAGACGAAGAAAACCTTTTCCGAGTCACAATATAACGGGTTAGGTATATATGAATGATATGCTTATGTCGAGAGCAGATGTTTTAACGAATAAGCATGTTCCCGATTTGAAATTTGTTTTATTTTTCCTACTTTCCAATCTGAAACTGCCTCATCGGAAACTTTGGAACGGAATTGTCACTTAAAGTCATCTGCAGCCTTTCTCGCCGTTCTTCTTGGCTTCATTATTTTTCTGCGGAAGTTTATTTGTTTTCTTTTCTTTTTTTTTTATATTTCCTTCACTTGCATATAGAAAAGGGAACAAGAACGTTCTCGATTTTGATATTTAAAAATGTACTCAGTCTGACACAAGCACACACGCTGTGACTTTGGAGGTAGCAAGGAACACGATTCCATTGTTTTAATATTCTTAGTTCCCTGTTTGCCTACAGCAAGAACCAGCATTTAGAGTTCGAACGCCCATAGGAACGCAGGCAGAAAAAAAAAGAACCTCGACATCTAAGCTGCAAAACATATCTCGGTTAACAAAACAACGTTGCTACAATGTTTCTGCAATGTCATAATTTCTTACTCTGTGTAAGGTGTCCCCTCAAGAGGTTAACGATCATGGTCTTCCACAATTTCCTGTCATTTGTAGCTCTTTTGAATTTTTCTTTCATTCCTCTGAAATTCTGCTCCGCCATCTATTCGCTCATGCCTACAACGTAGGTTATTTGGCTTTCCTTTAATACGTTATTCCACCATCCATTTAGTCGAGATTGCTTGGTGGGTTATCCGTCGTTTTCCTTTGACCTTCGTGCCTACAATCTGTCCTGCGATTATTAAACTTTCCAAGCCCCCTTTCCTCGTTATATGATCTAGAAATTTGAACTGTCTCCTCCAGATATTAAATATACGCGTCGATTGTGTTGCTATTTTCACTAAAATTTCGTCGTTGTTCACATAATTTTTCTCTTCTTGCAATTTATGGTAAATATTTCCAGTTCTTTATTACCATATCTATGAATTAGCAGTCTCCTTTCTCTTCCCGCTCTCAAAACGGAATCATTTGTGTATATTATGTCATTAAGCTTGTGTATACCACTAATAGATCCTGGTAGATATCTATTCTTCTTTGGATCGCCTCGCTGCATACTTAAAATACCATCCACTATCAGTTATGTTCCTTGTCATTGTTCTTGTTGCTGTTGTTGTTGTTTTCTTCTTGTTGTTGTTTTCTTGTTTTGTTGTTGTCGTTTTCTTGTTGTTGTTGATGTTTTCTCATTATTATTTTCTTGTTGTTTTCTTCTTGTTTTTTTTCTTGTTGTTGGTTTCTTGTTTTTTTTTCTTGTTGTTGTTGTTTTCTTGTTGTTGTTTTCTTGTTGTTCTTGTTGTTTTCTTGTTGTTTTCTTGTTGTTTTCTTCTTGTTTTCTTCTTGTTGTTGTTTTCTTCTTGTTTTCTTGTTGTTGATTTCTTCTTGTTGTTTTCTTGTTGTTGATGTTTACTTCTTCTTGTTTTCTTGTTTCTTGTTTTGTTGTTGTTGTTTTCTTCTTGTTTTTTCTTGTTATTGTTTTCTTGTTGTTTTCTTCTTGTTGATTTCTTGTTGTTTTCTTGTTATTCTTTTCTTCTTGTTTTCTTCTTCTGCTTCTTCTTCTTCTTGGTGTTGTTGTTGTTTTCTTGTTGTTGTTTTCTTCTTCTTGGAATTGTTGTTGTTTTCTTCTTCTTGGTGTTGTTTTTGTTGTTGTTGTTGTTGTTCTTCTTCTTCTTCTTCTTCTTCTTCTAGGTGCCGTTTCCCTTTAGGAATTGGCGAGCTTGGTTCTCCAAATTTTTCGATCATTTGTATCCCTTAATAACCTTTATCCTTTTGCCATCTCTCCCAAATCCTGCTGCTCCATCGATCTGCGTCAAGCTAGCTAGATACAATGTGCTTTGCTTTCCTTTTGCTCTCTTAACTTCAATCTGTCTTTGAGGATCAAATTTTCCAAACCCTCTTTCTTCATTCTACGCCTCCGGAATCTCAAATGTCCTTTTTGTTATCATTGTCTAAAAAATGTTGTCGTTGCTCACATGTTCCATTCGTGCTTTTCTCAGTATCCTTCTGTAGAACTACACAGATGTTGCAAAACACATTTTGTTTAGATTACCCACAATATACCACAACATTATTATATGTGCCGTGTCTTCCTGGCATTATATATGTGTCTTTTTTTCTGGTTTCATTTTCTCTAAAACATCGGCGTTGCACTTGTGTTCACATGCAGAACCACATAGAGGTTGCTAAGCCATATTTTAGATTACCCACAATAAGCCACAACGTTATCTTGTAACGTTGGCAGTACGTAGTCATGTAAGGTTACCTAAACAGAAAAGGGTTAATAAATTCTAGGAATGTTTTTAGAACGTAAAAAATTATGAAAAGAAAAGTCACTTCTTTACATGTTCTTAATTATCTTTTTAATCATTTCACCTTAATCAAGGCGGTAAAGCCACTAAGACGCAATGGATAACTGAATTTGAGAGAATATAAGGAAAATCATTATTAAAGAGACAAAACAATAAAAGAACAGTAACTAAGAAGACAGAATACAATAATCGAAAACGCATTTAAATCGTTGGAGATCATCGGAAGGAAGAAAGACGGAAGATAGTTCTAAAAACGAGAAGTGTGACAGAAGAAACTGCTAGCATAGAACTTGCGGTTACATCTAGCTATTTCAGCTATAAAATGATGAGACTCTGCCACCAATCTAGTACTAAAGAAATAAAAAAAATATTATGATCTTATAATTAACCAGTAAAAATTCTATAGCAACGGTATAATGTAAAACAACTCAAACGTTGTGACGGCTTGTTTTTGTTGAGGGAGGAGGAATTCAAACAGTTAATTACAACGATATAGCAACGTCTCCACAGCGCCATATGTCCTCCAACCAAAATACAACGTATCTGGAACGAGGCGTGTTAGCTGGCATGTTTGCCTCGTCGGCGGAGCTAGAACTACGCAGACTGCATCCACTGTAGACGCCTCCCTCTAAAAACAAGAGGACACATTCCGAGTTGATACTTCAGCTATCGAGTATAAATATGATCAGTTTGGCTGCATTTCAAGCTAGACATATGCCTGAAACAGATGCACCCCGGATGTATGTCTAGCTTTTGAATGAAATATAACCCGTAACTATGTCTACCTTATGATGCTAGTCTACATGCTGGGATGTGCACACCCGACATGTGTCCTTTTTTCCCCCACAAATGTAAACTAAACGTATGTTTCCTTCTGATACGAATCTAGACCAGGACTGCGTCTAACATTGCCTCAGGTATAAAATAGGCCTATGCTTGCCTTTTGTCTCATGTATAAACCGGAGCTATATGTATCATTTTTTTTTCTCAAGTACAAACCGGAACTATCTCTACCTTTTGTTTCAAGTATAAAACAGTCCTATGTTTTATCTCAAGTATAAAGCGGAGATATATCTGCCTTTTATCTTAAATATAAATCGGTTCTTTTGTCTCAAGTATAAACTTAATTATGTCTATATTTTTTGTCTATATTACTGAGATGAGGTATTATGTACATTATTTACATTATTCGGACGATTTATCCTCATCTTTGTCGCCATATTTATTAAAACGTTTCGGTCGTTGTACGCTCCGGCCTTCCTCGGGTGGTTGGAATGTCGAACTGAACCCTTTATTTCGCTCACTGGGGTAGACTGTTCTAGTTCCACGTGCCAAATTTAATGGATGTCAGTTATCAGTTAGCTCCTGTTAATTTTCCCCCTGAAAGTTCTCCACTGCCTTAACCGGGTATTGAACACACTCTTTGGGTCCTGTCACTGGATCTAACCAACGTCTTTATCCACTGTACCATGTGTCCTCAAGCACCTGAAGAAGGCCGGAGCGTACAACGGCCGAAACGTTGTAATAAATATGGCGACAAAGATGAGGACTGTTGATATGTTGAGTGTTTCCCCGTGCGTGTATTGAAAGAAGGACAAGCACATAGTTAGGGAAAAATACTGGTATATCTGAAGAGGTATTTACAACAGAGAGATTAGTAGTCAAACGAACGCAGCTTAGTCAGTAACAATCAGAAAGAGTATAAAGTCCAACTGTATCTTCCGGTAGAGAGACGGAAGTGTGATGGTCACCTGATCTCTTCCAGAACTCTATAGAACTCTCCTATTAGTAGTAGAGATATCAGTCCATTCTGATGAGAAGGTGGGTGGCCCCAACAAGGACAATAGTCCGAATAATGTAAATAATGTCTACATTTTTTCTCTAGCACAAACCGAAATTTTGTTTACATTTTGTTTCAATTATAATCCGGACTATTTTCGGTCTCAAATATAAAACAGACTTATATTTTGTATCAAGTATAAGCCATATCTACCTCCACCAGATTTCTGTTTAGCTTTTGACCGAGCTGCAAAATTGTTCATGTCTATTTATATGTAAATTAATTGTTATTTTCGTCTAATGTTATTCGGCATTAAATAATCCAACACTTGTTGATATGTCGTTAGTTTAAGCAAACTAACACAGTATGAATTAACCATGTGATATTTAATAAAATTAAGCAAGTCACGAGAGTTCCCCAATAGCGGGTGTGCGGGCAATTTGGTAGTAGTTTAATTACGATTCAAAGAACAATTTATTAGATGTTATTTCTGTCGAGAAAAGACCAGTAGAACTTAAACCAGACGCAATATAAGTGGCTAGGACTTGCATGAATGATGAGTTTATGTCAAGAGCAGATGCTTTCACGAATGAACATGTTTTCTATATAAAGTTGGCTTTTTTTCTATTCCTCGCAGATGTCTGAAACTGCCTTATCAGAAACCTTGGAACCAGATGATCACTTGGAGTTAGCTGCAGACTCTCTCTCTCTCTCTCTCTCTCTCTCTCTCTCGTTCGCTCGCCCACCCTATTCTTCTGTCTTTATTTTCCTACTAATATTTTTCTTATCTTTGTTTCTTTCATTTGCAAGAGAACAATAGAAATAAAAATCTGTAGGTTGTGATATATACTGAGGCAGTCAAGCTAGAGTGTTTCTGAAAGGTGTGTGATACGAATGTAGGAGAATGCGCATGAAACATATCAGAATAAGTGGGATAGATAAAGACTTAACCTTGATTTGAATAACTTATATTGAAGTGTCGATGGAAGCATTAACACTGGAGTCTTTTTGGCAACATAGCATTTGGAAGGAAGAAGCTCTCTGTTCTTCTAACTTTTATTATGTTTGCTGCTATAATTAAAGTGTTTTTTTGTAATATTTTGTAATCTACTGATAGCTTGCTTTCGAAATAAAATTCCTACATATTTTGTTTCTGAAATAGAAAAGTGTCTTTTACACTGCTGTGCATTTTATGCTAGCGGATATGCTAATTAAATTGTAAAGTTACTTGTTAATCTGTTTATCAAGTTTGATTATTTATAGTGTCTGTGGAACTTAGTGAACTGATATCCAGTATCAGTCCTCTAATGTGGAACTGAAATCTGGACAGTCACCTCCCAAATAAAGAAGAGTCTTGGAGTAACAGAAATGTGGTTCTACAAAAGGATTTCTGAAAATACCATGTACCGAACATGTTAGCAACGACGATTTTTTAGAGAAAATGAAAACATAAAAGAGACTTTTATTTAATGTCAGGAAGACACGGCGCATAGAGAAATACGGTGGTATATTGTGGTTAGACAAAAATATTTTTGCAGCCTCTATGTGGTTCTACAGAAGCATGGTGAGAATAACATGGACCAAACATGTGAGCACCGACATAGTTATAGAGACAATCACAACTAAAAGATTATTTATGCTTAACCTAAGGAAGAGACATTTAAAATTTCTGGGCTCCATAATGAGGAAAGAGGGATTGGAAACTTTGATACACACAGGATAGATAGAAGTTAAGAGAGTCGGAGGAATTAAAGCACAAACTATCTGGGTGGCTTGCGCTAAAGAAGAAGAAGAAGAACAACAACAACAACAACAAGAGCAAAAAGATGAACAACAACACGAACAAGAAGAATATTAAGAACAAGAACAACAAGAACAACAAAAAGACCAACAACAAGAATACAACAACAAAAGGAAGAATAATAATAATAATAATAAGAAGAACAACAACAACAACAACAAAATATCGTATTTTAAGTATACAGCAAGACTAAGTGCTACCATAATTTATTAATGGTAGATGACAAGGTACTGATAGCATACACGAAAAAGAAATTACAAAATCTCCTACAGAAGGTAGCGAGGGTGAGTGAGAAGAAAGGACTAAGCATAAACTTCAAGAAAACAAAATGCATGGTCATCAGTAAAAAGAGGAGGCCAACATGCGATTTGCAGGTCGACAACGCTAGAATCAAGCAGACGCGGAAGTTTAAATATCTGGGAAGCGTTTTGATATAGGACAGTAAGTGCAACACGTAGACGTATTAGGATGGCTAAAGACAGATTCCAAAAGCTGGGTAGAGTATTGCGAAACAGGAGAATTTATTTGGTAACCAAGAAAAGAATACTGAACTGTTACGTGACATATGTCCTTCTTGACAACAGCAAATGCTAAAGAATACAATCGAGGCGAGGGAGATGTCGTTCTACAGAAGGATGCTAAGAATATCATGGGCCGACCGTGTAAGCTAAGATGAGGTCTTAGAGATTATGCAGAAAAGGATGAGGATTATACTTAACATTAGGAAGAGGCAGTTGAATATTCTGGGACACATAATGAGGAACGAGGGCCTGGAGTATCGGATACTCACTGGTCGAGTTGGGCCTCCCGAGGCGGTGTAATGGTTAGCAAGCTTGTCTCGCTAGCACAATTACGAATGAGTAGTAAGTTCGATCCTCACTGGGTGCCCCATACTTTCGGCCTTGTGCCACATCTAAGCTGCGCTTGGAAAATCGCTACTCACTGGTCGAATAGAGGGCAAGAGAGACAAGGTAAAACAACGCATGACATAACTGGCGGTCTTAAGCAAGTAGATGACAGAACGTGGTCTGGGGAGAGGAAGCAGAGGGAAGGAACTTGTTGAGAGCCGCAAGGGATAGAGTGGGGGTGGAGTGCCATGGCACGAGAGAAGATATGCAGATACCTCCGTATTGATAGTGGGGAGAGTAAGGAAAAGGCAAACTCATAGACATGGTGGGAAAGAAGAGCGATAAAATAGGATTTTTTTTTAAATGTATGGTCGTTAGCAAGAGCCGGGCTGCAAAGTTAATAGCTACGAACTAGAGACACCAGTATCAAGCAAGTACAAACTGTCTGCGAAATGATGTGACAAACGACGGAAAATGTGATATAGACCACTGAAGGTGCATTAGTAAGAGAAACATGCCTTGTAAAATCTATTCAAAATATTAAGAAACGGGAAATTCTGCTGGTAACAAAGATAAAACTGTGGGACTGCTTTGTAATACCTTCTGAAATCCGAACACGACATTGGTATCATCTGCTCATGCTAATCCAGAAGAGTGATTCGTTGTGCCCTCTCGGGATAACATTCTCGGCTGACATGAAGTGCAAAGACTATTGAATCCATTGCCGAGTCAGCTGCTAAGGAAGATGGTTTACAGTGTCGTGCTAGACATTTTTTTTCTCCAGAATCTATCTTAAATGTCTATAAGACTACCATTCGTCTTTGCTTCAAATATTTCTGCCACATATGGTCTGATGCTCCTGGTGCGTGTTTAGAGATCCTTGATAAAAGCCAAAAAAATCTCCAATATTATTGGTCCTGACCTGTCGTCTTGACTTCAGTCATTTTCTTACCGCCGTGAAGTTGCTTCCCTCTGCTTTTTCTCTAAAGGCTTTCTATGTAATTTTTCGGGTGATCTCTTCGCTTTGGTACCTAGACTTCATGTAGTTAAGCGCATTACTAGATTGGCAAGATCTCATCATATTACGGTTGAATTGGCTAGATGTAACCGTAAGTTTTTTTTTCTTTCTTTTCTTCATTCACTTACCTTCTTTCATTATATTTTCTATTTTCATTCTGCTTTTGTTTTAGCTTTTCATTCTTTTCTCGCACTTCTCGCCTGTGGACCTTCTCTACCGGCTTCATGATTTCCAGCCAAATTTGCACTTCCAAAATTGAAATGCAATGCCAATCGTTATTGACTGTCTTCCTTTAATATTCTCGAACTTTGATAATTTTTCTGTTTTATAATTCTTTCAGTAACCACTTGTGGCTTTACATCCTTTATTGGGGTGAATGCGATAAAAAAGATAAGAGAGCAACACTGAAATACCACATAGAGAGATATATATATATATATATATATATATATATATATATATATATATATATATATATATATATTCTAAAATTAAGAAAAGTATTAAGAAATAGAAATATTCGTTAAAAAAATAAAGAAAATATTACTGAACTGTGATGTAATATCAGTCCCCTTATATGGCGGTGAATGCTTGTAAATTTCCTCTCAGATAAAGATGAGACTTGAAGAAGGAAATGTATGGTTCTACAGAAGGATTGTGAGAATATCTTGGACGGTACATATGAGCACCGACGATGATTTAAATAAAATAAAAAAGAAACTCACTTGGAATACTTTCCCTGTTTATTTAACAGTTTAATAAGAGTAGATAGGCTCACCTATGTTACATGTCTATATTACAGGAGCAGAGGTTCATCCCTTGTTCCCTGTTCAGGATATGGTTTACTGATTCTCTGTCTTTGTCATACCAGTGGCACAATGATTTAACTATCTTAACTCTTTCGTGATCAGACTAACCAGTGGCTGTGAGCGTACCGTGTTGGCGGTTTGCTAGCTGTTGTTTCCGATTAGTCATAAGGAGCCCGAAGTCTTTGGTAGCGCTTAGAGAGGCTGTTCCAATCAACAGGCGCATAATATCGGAAAATCTGTTTGCCATGTCGCGCATGGGCAGGTGTCACATTACGCTCTGATCTCAGCAACGCAATGGCTGGTTTGTATTGCCATTGACGACAGATAGTAACAATTATGGTGGTCTTTTTCTCCTTTCTCAAAACATTTCTTGGAAATCACAACAAAAAGAAATAAAAAAAAAACAGTTAGCCAAAGAAACGACATATTTCCCCAGTCCTTATCCTCTAATATTCGTGGTTTGCGTTTGAAATTTTACATCGATGACTGTTGAGAAAAGCCGCCAGTTATCTGCTCTCTGTGAAACCAACTTGAATTTTTCCATTCCTACCAATGAACCATTAGTTCCAGAAGATCTTCTTTGCCGAAAAGATTCCAGTATTCGCATGCATGTTATATCTGGGATAATCTTCCGAATGATCAGGGAATTGTCTTTTGAGGCCATTGACTACCGTTTCATGTGCTTCCGTCTAAACTCTGATCCTCACAAAGCATGTGGACCCGATGGCATCTTTCTAATAGTCATTAAGCAGTCTGCTCCCGAACTGGCTCCTGTTCTCTCTAAACTTTATAATAAATGTCTCGCTGCCTCCAGCTTTCCTGCCTGCAAGAAATCATCGTCGGTTGTTTGACCCATTCAACTCTCGGTCTGTTCGTCTTCTGCCTCTTTAAGGGAAACTCCTAGAGGCCCTAATCAATGTTGAATTAGTTCATCATCTCTCATCACAGGGCCTTTTCTCAGACAAGAAATACGGCTTTCATTTTTCCAGATCAACTGCTGATGTATAAACGATAATTCCAGAAAGAGTCTATCATGCTCTAGCTAAAAACAGTGAATCCCGGACTGTATTATTGAACATCTCGAAAGCCTTTGACAGGGTCTGGCATTCAGGTCTTCTCCACATGCTGAAAAGTTACGGTGTCTCCGAGCACCTTTTTGAGTTAATCCAGTTTTTGCTATCAAATCGTGAAATGAAAGTGTTATGGTCCAGTTCCTTGTACCACAGTGATAGTCCAACGTAGAACCAATAAAGAACTCGAACACGGATATGGAATAACACAGATATATTACAAACAGGAATATATACAGAGAAGTAGAAAGTGTTAGTACGAACAATCAGGTTTAGTAGTAATTGTCTGAACGCGACTCTGTTTCGGACTGCCTCTGACTCGACTGACTGATTCGCTCGCTATGACTGACTGACTCCTGACGGACTTCTGATGGACCTCACTCCTGACTTCAGACAGAACAGTATTTAGTCAAGGACGAGGGCATCATGTGACACAAGGCCGGTTTAACGTGGGATCTCCGAGCCCGCGGGCTCGGCCAAAAATATGCCCTTTGAACCCGTATGAACGGGTTCAGGGTCGGTTTAGCTCCCCGAGAGAGACTCCGCCCTTCGACGTAGCCTCGTTCGAGTTCCTCCCCGCCCGAATGCAGAGAGTTCAACCGATCAGCCGGTCAGCCGGTCGTCCGACTTCAGACTGAACAGTATTTAGTCACCCACCCACGAAGGCATCATGTGGCACAAGGCCGGTTTAACGTGGGATCTCCGAGCCCGTGGGCTCGGCCAAAAATAAGCCCTTTGAAATTGTGGATAGACATGACCACCCACATCACAAAGGCGCATAAAATTGTGGATAGACATGACCACCCACATCACAGAGGCACATAAAATTGTGGATAGACATGATCACCCACATCACAAATGCACATGACATCAGTACATGAGAAAAGAATTGCGATTCAAGACGATTAAAACAAACTGAAAGTGTGAAAATGAAAGACGCCGGAAGCAACACGCAGTTGAAGAAATTGAACAAGAAGGAAATCAGAAGTCGTGAAATCAGCAAGTGTCTGTCTGCGAACTGATTTCCACATCGTGGTGATAATGTTCGCTTTTGCAGTAACGATTGAAAGAAAGAAAGAAAGAAAGAAAGAAATAAAGAAAGAAATAAAGAAAGAAATTGTGGTTGATATATGATTGACATACAAATGAAAACGGAAAAAAACGAGAAATACACATAGCTGCTTCACTGTTAACATGTTTTCTAACCTTTTTTTTTGTACAGTAATGTTCACTATGTAAAAAGCACGGGAGTTACTCGAGGTAGATCACAGAGTAAAACGCGCAGCCTATGCGGATATGTGTCGAAGATAAATGTTAACCCTAGACGTTAACAGTTTATGATTTTCGTGATCGGGGAAAACAACTTATTGTGAGTCGGTTCTACAAAGGAGCGGTTCGTGAGAAATAGCTACTCGAGTAGAAGTTATATCCCACCCATAGAATACGAAGCGGATGAGGATAGATCACTTTAGTGTACGTGGTATGGCAGGTCTTATCTGCGAAGGTTGCAACTGGTGGAACTATGGAATGTATATCGCCTTAACACTCTCCAAATAGCGATAGAGGAGTGCGAAACCTCCGACTTTTCCTCTGTGAGAAAGAGGTTGTAGATTGGACATTTTTTCGACACAAATCTTTTTGGGCAATGGACACATTTTTCTGCGCTTTTTTTTTCACGCTGAATCTGTAAATCTAGTCCATTTTGCCCCCACCACGTCAGGTTTTCTCAGTACAGATAATTTCTGTTTTGATTGAAATACATCACAGAGATATGCCGCGGCTTAAATATACGAGTGACACAGTTGAAGCATTTCGTTTCATGCTAAAATGATTTATTATTCAACAAAAAAAAACTTTCAAAATGAATTCTAAGCTATTTCAGTTCAGATAAGCTGACCTGAAAATGATTGATTTTATGAGTGATAATGAGGAAATGTTATTGCACCCTCAATGCGCTTAGCTTGTTAAAACTTTGTGATTTTTGTTTCTTTTCTACTTTTCAAAGAAGCTCTTTAGAAGACATTCAAGAACAGCGATTTTAGTTTTTATTAGAAATTTTCACTTTAAGCCTGAAACCATCAGAAGATTTTATCATATCATTTGAATTTACGGAGGCCCGATATTGCCATGCAGTCTCTGTATAACATGCATAGGAACATCGATAAATGTAGGTTGTTAAGGTGTTACGAGAATGTACGTGAGACTAGCAAGATTAGAATTATCTTTATCAGCGCTTATAATAGCCGCCAAACACCAGATTGACATTATCCAACTAAGCACTTTGCAGATGGAATATTAACATGATGGATAATTTCAGCTGAAGAATCGAAAGAGATCAACCTTTACAAAGCACCGTAGAGTTTCCAAGAAGAGTAGATTTATACATTTAGATGGACAAAAATGAATGTATTTTTCATTCCCTTTTATCTTCATTGTTTGTTTTGATTCAAAAACTGATGACACATGTTTGGCTTAATTAAATTTTGTGTGAGATTTTTATGAAAACGTTTTCTGAAATGATAATGCTGAAAATGCATTCTTTAAGATACTGGGATACATTTTTACGTTAAGTTAGTCTAACCTGAAAACATTTAAGGCTGGTTCTACTTGGCCCTGCCCTATCGCTGTTAAATGTGTATTTTTGCCTGTTTTAAGAACGAAAGAAAATATCTGTGCTGAGAAAACGTGATGTGATGGGAAAACATGGACTCGAGTTTCAGATTCAACGTGAAAAAATAGCCCGGAAACATGTGTCCATTGCCCAACAATATTTGGATCGAAAAAATTTCGACTGATTTGTGACTCCACAAGGACGCGGAGACACGTTTGTACTCTATCGCAAATAGGAAAGTGACGTCTTTTCATGCCCATATACCATTTTTTGGACTGAAATGGCTCTATGAAACGTAGAGGATAGCAAGAGAAATCAAGTACTTACTGGAGCGGTACAGGGAATCAACTATTTTTTGAGGATATTTAACGATGGTTCGTATGTACAAGATTCACTTGAATTCTGGGTTGCGTTTAAGTCCCTTAGAATAATCTTTAAGATATTTGCATACCATAATGGCTATCGAATTTGAAATTGTTACTGGCGTTTCGAGTTCAATTTCCAGCGAGAGCCTTTGCGGTTTTTTTTTGGGGGGGGGGTATATTTTTTCACAAATCACCCTGGAAAGTTATGAATCAACGGTTAGTAGCTGGACAGATTGGAATCATTAGTTTTGGTTGGCAAACTACCTAGAAGCGCCATTCTCAAATGCAACTTTGGGAGACTGTCTCTAATTTATGGCTATTTCTAGGACAAATGTTTGAATGAACACCATTCTATAATTCCACAGCTAAGAATCCGCTATACTAATATCCCAAAGTCGAATCGTCCTCATACTCTACTTATTCCATTATTAAGCAGGAAGTTCCACTCAAAATCACGCATGAGTGTTTAACCCGAACGTTACATTGTTAAATTTTTCAAGCCAAGAGTCAATCCTTACTTGTCCTCAATAATCCTTAATTCCTACTTTCTACGCCTACATACATATCAAATACCGAATTTCAAGAAATTTCTACCTTGGGTATATATATATAAATATATATTTGATTAACATCTTAATGTTGTATTAATAATATTATTATAACGTATTATAATTAGGTTCTGTCGACTTTGGCACTGAGCCCAAAGTTTATTTTAGATTTTAAGCTTTCAGCTTATTGTAAGCTTTTACCTTTTTATTTTTTACTATATAAATATATATATAAATATATATATATATATATATATATATATATATATAGGCTCTATCGACTTTGGCATTGAACCCTCACTTATTTTAGATTTTAAGCTTTTAGCTTATTTTAAGTTTCAGCTAATATTTTATTGTTGTTACATATATATATATATATATATATATATATATATATATATATATATATATAACTTTTTGAAAATTCAAGGTGGCGCATTCAAGTGACATCCCAATTTTTTAAGTTTAAAGCTCTCCACGTTATCTTTATATTATTTTATGTACACACGTATGTTGAGCATTTTTATACTACTGGTTTGATTCAACTCTGACCATTAATATTATATATATATATATATATATATATATATATATATATATATATATATGCTGTCCATTTCAAATTTCAAATATTTAAATATATTAAACGCTGCCATTATTTATGTCACTAAGTATTCTTTTTTTACTGTGTGGAATCTTAGGCAATTCTCTATTGGGGGCTGCCTATCTTTATCTCTAATTATAAATTCTGATATCGGTGGCTTTAGTAACCCAGTATTTTAGACCACTTTTTGGGCTTTAAGCAGTAAACTCCTCTACCATGGTTCTACTGTTCCCTATAGCATTGAGCACATTTTTGTCACACAAGGGAAGCATTTTTTGGGTGAATTTTTATTCTTTTTTTGGGGGTGGCGTTGAAAATATTCTCATATTGACCAGCGAGGTTACCCTCCCGCCTGTCGAGTTCGGTTGCCTTAGCCTTGTTAGAATCGCCTGGTGGTGTAAGAGTGCCTATTTTACAAATTCCACCTACCGTTACCCTGATGGTGGCATGTAAGCGCATGAAACTGACAGCCGTGTTCGGTCACTGCCCACTTGAAATTTGAATTAAAACATTTAAAACTATCTCTTTTTTTCAATGTGCAAACTTTTTTGGAAAATGCTTATCCTTATTCATAATTATATATAGATATAGATATATATATAGAAAGATATATATAGAGATATGTTTATATATATATAGATAGATATATATATATATATATATATATATATATATATATATATATATATATATATAGAGAGAGAGAGAGAGATAATATATATATATAGATATATATATATATATATATATATAGAGATATATAGATATATATATATATATATATATATATATATATATATATATATAGATATATATCTATATATATAGATATATATATATATATATATATATATATATATATATATATATATATAGATATATATATATATATATATATATATATATATATCTATAGATATATAGATATATATATATATATAGAGATATATATATAGAGAGAGATATATATAGAGAGAGAGATATATATATATATATATATATAGATATATATATATATATATATATAGATATATAGATAGATATAGATATAGAGATATAGATATATATATATATATATAGAGAGATATAGATATATATATATAGAGAGAGAGATATAGGGATAGATAGATAGATTGATAGATAGATAGATAGATAGATAGATAGATAGATAGATAGATAGATAGATAAGTGTGTGTGTTTGTGTGTGTGTGTGTGTGTGGGCGTATTATCATCTACACCAGCACCACAATCATTAATGTCATAAGCTGTATCAAAGACCATTCAAATCTAAGTAATCCACCGTGTGTAAGCAGAAGTATTTTCTGTCTTACTGTTATCTATTTGTGATCTATATTTAGGGCCTTATTTTTTTTTTGTTTTTCCCTTAATTAAATTTCACTAGTTGTGCCGAAAAATATACATACGCAATCACACATACAAAAACACACTCACACACAAGAATGTATATATATATTAAAATAATAGAAATGACACCTATTCATAGACATAAAATATAAAACGGGGTATGTCAAGGTAAATAGAATATAAAAGTTAATGAATAACTATCTAGAGCAATAATCATTTCACCAAAAGATAGTATCGCAGATCGGCTCTGAGGTTCGCGTGAAAAAATGATTGTTTTAATCATTATAGAGTATATCTTTTATTTTATATTTAGTCACGCGCTTAGTGTAGAATGAATTCGGAGTTTAGATCTTACGTTATAAAATAAATATGAACTAAAAGAATTAAAGCAAAATAAAAATGTAGGTGTATATGTGTGTATATACAGAGGCAGCCTTTTTATAAGACGATGATTTTAAATAATGTCAAAAATGTTAAATTTATCTCCCTTATTTCTTACATAAAAATATAAAATGAAGTAAATATGAACAGGTTTTTAAATTCTGTATCTTTTAATATTATAATTTTAGTTCTATATTTGTTTTAAGCAGGCGTTCTTTAGTAAAGGCCAATTCATAGTCCAACTCTTGCTCAGAACTGGTCAACTATCTCAGATTTCGTCGTTCTGTAATTGGCTTAAGAGTCATTTTCAGAGTAACTTTAGCTTGTTTCATTGAAGTAAGTAGTTTTATTTAATTATTTCCTACGGACATCCTTTATTATTTTATATTTCCATTGCAAAAAAAACATTTTGTGCAGAATTCCCTAAAAAATGTAATTTAGGAAAATTGGTCTTGTTTCATGGATTTAAAAAAAATATTTTTCAATTAAAGTTAATTTAATATTCTTTATAAATTTTTTATTCATAAAAAGAAATACACTGATGATCAACTTTTATTTTTTATGTAATCTGTATTTCTGTTTGTAATAAATGAAAGTCTATTGAAATTTACCACATTTCTTTATACAGTAATGTAAAATGTTAAATTTCCTTCATTTAAAGGAATAATTTATTGAACCTAATGTTTTCCAGATTTTCTTATAAAAGTTACAAGCTTTCTCTAAAGAAAGTTAATTGTAATAATGTTTTGTTAGTTTAAGACTTTTCTCCTTTTTCCTTTGATTCTGTTTTGAGAATGGAAAATTTATTTTAAAATGCTATTATTTGTGACTAAGTTAACTGAATATTTTTTCTCTCTTGGAATTATATTTTTATTCATAACAACAAAAATATTGATAATAATGTTTACATTTTAGTAGGAATTTAGGTATTGTTTCTCTGGTGAACAACGAAAGAATGAAAGAAAGAAAAAGATAGAAGGGAAAATAATAAAAAAAGGACAGGGAGAGGAAATAAATATATGACAATCAAAACCTGGCTGAGGTTTTTATTTTATTTCAGCTTGAATTAAAGTTCACATGAAGTTACTTTTCTTCGAAGATTCTTGAATTGAGGGATCGACTAACACTAAAGATGCTATTTTATTTTCCCAGCAAATTCGACACTCAAGAACACCCAGGGTGTGTTACAATATATATATTGTCATCCAAAGATAGACTGTGTCGCTGTATCAAAGCTCACCAGTGTGGCTATACATCTGATTGCCTCAAGCCGGGATAAAAACCCCACTGACTTGGCATCATTCATAAATTTTACCCCTGAGCTATCAGCGCCCGGTAGAGAGGAAGGCGAATTTTACGTACCTGTTCTTTTAAGAAACGCATCAATGAACGAGAGTGCTCAATTAATGGAAGTGCTTTGCAGTATTAGCAATAGAAGTCATTGTTTACAAATTCGCACTTTCTCTCCAGAATGCTCGACCGGAATTTTAAAAAAAACAGACATTTTGTGTTGATTAATTTTAGTGATCAAAAATTGTATGTCCTTGATTACGTAACAACATTCATTGACTACGTCACAGCATCCTTTGCTTACGTCAGAAGACTCTGCCACCTCACTATGAAACTCATTATTGTTTCTACATACGCCGTTGATGACTAAAGTAAGTCGAAATCTTGCACCAGATTTCTTGTAATTTTATTCCGAAATTCGTAATTAAAAAAATTAAAAAAATGCGTACAGTAAAATTAATTGACAAAATTTATTATAGTGTATAATAATATTAGCCCGAAAGAGTATTAATCTCCTAAATACAAAGAATATATATATATATATATATATATATATATATATATGTATTCAAAAAAAATCACGTTTGTTTGTGCTAATGTCGAAAATACTCGGAATAATTGAATATGTATAAAAATGTCTTCCTTTAATAAGGGTACTAAGAGCTTTTCCGCGAATACGGGAGGATCATATTGAAAATAAGTAGACAAAACCTTGTCTATATTATTCAGACATATATAATAATAATAATAAGAAGAAGAAGAAGAAGAAGATTTGATAATTCGTATGGATAATTCCAAAGAGGATATAAATATAAGCTCAATTTAAGAACTGAGCAAATGATAATGATGACGGCGAAGACACGTTTGATCAGATGAGACGAGATCGGTTAATCGATATTGCGAAACAGAATACGACCGTGGATTTATAAAGTCTCTGCTTTCATCATTTTATATATATATATATATATATATATATATATATATATATATATATATATATATATGGTTAACCTCCAGCTATACGATGGTAGAGAGTTTTTTTTTTAAAGAAACATAATATTTTCATTATATGTTCCGTAAAAATCACGCCAATCACCGAGAGGGCTCCATTTATGGAAGAGCTTTGCAGTATTAACAGCAGTGTATGTATGTATATATATATATATATATATATATATATATATATATATATATATAATATATATATAATGAAAATAGTAATGGTATGATAACAGGATTTTTACGAAACAAAATATTTTTTATAAATATATATATATATATTTTACGGAAATATATATATATATATATATATATATATATATATATATATATATATATATGATGAAAATATTTTGTTTCTGTAAAATAAAACTGTCTAACGGCGTATTACTAGATGTTAACAGTACTGTAAATACATTAATTTGATTGATTCATTTTTTACAGATTATCAACCATTTCAGGTTATTTAAATCCAGAAAATATTTTTAAATTGTAAATTTTTTTAGGATAATATTGGTTTACTGACACAAGTCTTCTTACTAAAGAACTCATAGTTGCAGAGAGAAGAGATTATTTCATGCCTTTCGCAACGGTGCCTTAGCGAATATAACAAAACGAAGGGGAATTGGCTTCACGATTAAAAATTCCGAGTAATTACCCACTACCGCTCACGCAAACCCATTACTGCATCTGGTATTCCCAATCAGTCACCCATCTAGCTACTGACAAGGCTTGACGTTGCTTAACCCTGGTTATCATAAGAAATAGAGCATTAATAGCAAACAGGATAAAAATTTCCCAATCCTTCTTTTCGACCTCAACTTTCGCAGAAATTAATCTACCCTTATATATATATATATATATATATATATATATATATATATATATATATATATATATATATATAT
>CAHIKZ030000843.1:410000-425000 GCA_903632075.3 Acanthosepion pharaonis | reverse complement strand
ATACCTGAAGATGTCTGTAGGAACAGACGAAAGCTTGTAGTAAAAATAACAACTAATACGGCAGAAATTTATATAAACAAGGATCAATTCATTCATAACGGATCTGGAGGTTTTTGTGTACTATTTGAATTGTTTGCGATGCTGGATGTCTCGCCATTTAAATCATTAACCTTTGCATTAGTTTTGTGTGAATAATTCATGTATTTGTAAATTGATTGCACGTTTATTGTAATATATATGTATATATATATATATATATATATACACACACACACAAATATAGGATATTTAATAAGAAAGATGATGAAAAGAAGAAGAAAAAGTAAATTGATCTGAATGAAATTAGCTAAATGATATATCCCAAAACACATTATTAAAAAAACATAACCCAAAACACACTATTAAAAAAGCGAAATAAAAACGCGTCATAAAATGTATAAAAGCAAAGACACATAACTCAAAACACATTAATAAAAAAACAAAACGCATAAACCAAAACACATATAAAACAAAAAAGAAAAAACACGTCACCCAAAAACAAATTCTTAAAAAAATAAAAAACAAAACCTATAACTGGAAACACATTATAAAAAACAATAATAATAATAATATATATATATATATATATATATATATATATGTATGTATAATTCAAATTTTCTCTTGAGTATGAAACAGGGCTTGATACTTTAATTCAATTAAATTTTAATAATTATATTGAGGTTTTTGGCTCTTCTTTTTGAAACATGAGAACTCTTATTTAACGAAGAAATCATATTTTTTTTTAAAAATAATTATAATTTAAACTCTACTTCTCTATGGAGCACTGTTTTTTTGTTTTTTTTTTTTAATGCAAAAATACTAAAGAACTCCGGATTATTTACCTAACGTGTTATTTCCTATTTTTCTATGTAATTGTACACACACACACACCCTTCCCAAACATATATATTCTAAAACTACATTACCCGGAGTACTTGGATAAGTATATTTTATTTTGATCAAACGGGTTCAGAGTGGTCTCCGAGGGGCACAAACCCAACAATGATTTTTTTCCCTTCGATACAAATTAAATTTAAATGACTCCTAGGGTACTTGGATAAGTATATTTCATCTTGATCAACGAAAGGCTTTGGTTGACTCCCACTGAAATTTTTCCCTTTCATTTAAATTTAATTTAAAATTGAGCAAGGGAATGACTCCTATCCAAGATATAGAAGGAGAAAGCCAGAAGATGGAGATCACATCGGCAAGATCATTGAGTAATATTGAACTGTAGCTTGGTATATTTATATACCAAGTTACTGTAAAATCACCAGATAATGAAGAAAAAGTATGTATAGGAGTAACGGAAGGACCCTGAAAACAAAGAAACTATGCAGACAAAACTTCTTCCACAAATAGTAAATACGCAAACAGCACAATGCTTTCTAAGTATATCTGGGAAATTAAAAACAAAACGCAAATCACACCAAAAATATCATGGAAAATAAGGAAAAGATCATCAGCCTACAACAATCAATCCCAAACCTGCAAGCTTTGCCTTGAGGAAAAATAGCTATTATTACCTTCCCAGACCAAAATAAATTACTAAATAAACGATCTGAGTTCATCTCAAAATGCATACATGAAAACAAATTTTTACTACGTTACTTAAAAATCTAAAACTGAAAAGAATAAATAAAAATAAAAACAAAAACAAGTAAAATAAATTAATCCAAGCAAATAAGCAAAATAACAAATCACTCCCGGTAGAATAAACGAAAGAGAACAAAAAAAAATACATACATATAATACAAGTAAAAATAATCAACCCAAATAAATGAGGCAAGCAATGAACAAATTAACAAACCAATAAACGCTAGAATAGAGTACAACAATAATTCCAAATATTGGACGATAAAATTGCTATAACTGTTATATAACTTTAAAAAAATCAAAAACCGAATAGAGTAAATAAAAATAAACCAAATAAAAATAAGGAAATAAATAAGTAAAAATTAATCCAAATAAATAAATTAACAAATCGCTCCAGCTAAAATAACAGTTAGAACTAATAAAAATAAACATAAATAAGCAAAAGCAAGTTAAAATAATCAATCCAAATAAATAAATAAATAAAATAATAAAAAAGTAAAAAACCGTCCCCGCTAAAATAGCAGAATAGACTACGGCAATCAATCCAAAAATTAGACGAATAAATAGCTTTATCTTCCCAGACCAAAACAGACTATTAAATAAGCGACCTAAACAAGTCCCCCAAATTTTTACGACGTTATTAAAACATAGAAAACCGAAAAGAATAAATAAATATATTAAATAAAAAATGAAAATAAAAAACAAGTAAAATAAATTAATCCAAATAAATAAATAAGCCACTCCCGCCAAAATAATCGCCAGAATGGATTACCCACAATGCACTACTGACCCATATATATAAATAGTCGAGAAAAATCCAACACTCGCGGCCTGAAGATTGCGTCTAGCATGAAGCAGCCTGTCGCCTCTGAGTGTTGACTTCAATATTCACTTTTATATTTATATTTACATACGCTCTATTTCTGATATTAATCATTTTATCCCATAAATATAGCACTTTAAAAATATATATATATATATATATATATATATATATATATATATATATATATATATATATATAAAAGAAACTGTTGTCATCTGATGTTGATAACGATGTCCACAATATTTATATTCACATACGCAACGTCTCTGATATCGAACGCCTTTTGTTTATGTGTATGTGTGTGTGTGTGTGTGTGTGTGTGTGTGAGAGAGAGAGAGAGAGAGAGAGAGATTCTTATTTAATAATAATAATTATATAATAGAATATAATTATTCCATATATTTTATTACAGTTCCTTTTTACTTCATCTTTTCCCTTCCTTTTCATAGCAACGATTTTTAACCGATCTATTCTTCTTGGCAACGTTTATTTTTTTGTTTTAAAATTCTTTTAAAATATGAAATATTTTCAATATTCCACATTTTATTATAGCTTTTTCCTTGTTTCTTCACCTTGTACGGCTTACGACCATATCACGTTGAAACACTTGTTCCAGTAAAATCACCAAAGTTAAGCAATGTACAGTACCTAGATAGGTGACCGCTTTGGAAAACCAGGTACTATAAGCTTCTGGGAGGTGCAATCGTTAACTTTCCGCAATTGTTAATCAGAGAGCCGCTTTCCAATTCCTGATGGACTCGTTATATGGACTTAGAGACTTGAGAAATGTAACAATAGATCTCTTCTTTCTCCTAGCTATGGGTTAATTAGTAAGACTTGTATCACTAAACCATTATTATCACGAAAATATTCATTTAATCTAAAAGTATTTTCTGGCTTTAAATAACCTGCAAATGAGTTACAAGTGGAAGGAAACTAATTAATAAAAAGCAGTAATTTTATGCTTGCTTTTTTTGCGCAGTGATTTTTTAATTTTTATTCGGCTGGTAGATTCATAAATAATATTTTTCTTTTGAAATTCTCAGATGAAATATATTCAGTAGTGCACGTGTTTTAATATTCATTTTTCTACATGTTTCCCGCCCTTTTTATCGCAAGGATATTAACTGATGTATTTTTCTTCAGTTACTAGATTCCTAATCATAGTTTCCTTTTAAAATTCTTATGCTCTTGTTGTTCCATATATTCTCTTATTACTTTTTACTTTTTTTTTTATTCCTCACCCCCGCTATAGGTTCATAAGTAGATTTTTATCTTGAAAAATCATTGTTATTCGCCAAAAAAAAAAAAAAAGAAAACTTACTACAATATTTTTTAGCAAATAATTATTCTTACAAGAATAATCTCATTTGGCACAAAGTGTTGGTAAGCCGTAAATAACTAATCAATCAATTTATTGCAATGATTTTTAAACGGTCTATTCTTCTTCGGCTCTTAGATTCGTAATAATATTAAAATTCTCTATCACTTTTTTCTTCGTAATTGCACTGCTTTTTAAAACTATCTATTCTTCTTCGGTTATTAAAGTAACAATGTGAACGCAATACAAAATTTTACAATGGATAAGAGTATATGTTAATAAATTTGACTGAATATCGTTTAAAATTAAACTTGAACAGGTAGTTTTGTTCGTAATGTTGTTTTTTTTTGTGTGTGTAATGGTTTACCCTAGGGAAAGGTATGAATCCATTTATTCTTCACCCCGCAGTGAGGAGTTGAATAACAGGATTAACTGGGTCACATAACCTTGGTTGTCAGCCCGTCTGCCACAGAAAGATACGGCAATCTACATAAAATTTTTCTTCCACGTCAGTCTCGAATCGAAAGAGATATGATCGCACATGCGTGTATCACGTATAACACTTAAATGGCTGAGTTGTTTAGTGATATTTGGCAAAGCTGACTAGATCGAATATATTTCTGAAATTCTTAAAATCAAACTGTTTATTTCGTATTCAGGGTAATTAATTTATAAAGGTGTGGCCAATTTCTCGTGTCTGTCTTGCTAACGAAGCGCCCTATGTACACGGTCAAATCTAACAGTCTTTTGTTTAAATAAAATGAACCCGAAATGCGATCTACGGGTCGGGGACACTGATATCAAGCAGGTGCGGAAATTTAAAAATCTGGAAAGTGTTCTGACAGAGGACGGAAATTGCGACGCGCTGAGATCTGAAGACGTATTCAGATGGCCAAAGACGCATTCCAAAAGCTAGGCAAAGTGTTACGAAACAGAGGTGTTTCGTTGGTAACAAAGAAAAAATTACTAGATTGCTATGTGATACCTGCCTTCTTTATGGCAGCAAATGTTGGACGGTCTCCTCAATGGACTCGAGGCAACAGAGGTGTGGTTCTACAGAAGGATGCTAAGGATACCATAGAACGAACATATGAGCAAAGATGAGGTTTTGGAGATGATGCAAAGAAAGAAGAAACATGAGGAAGAGGCAGCTGAAATTTCTGGGACACGTAATGAGAAAGGAAGGCTTGGAAAATCTGATACTCACAGGGCGGTAAAAGAGACAAGGGAAAACAACGCGTCATGTACTTAACGGGCTTAAGCAAGTGGATGGCAGAACAGGGTCTGGGAGAAATAACAAAAAATCAAAACTTATATAGTGCTACAAGAGACAGGAAGAAGAGGAGAGCCGTGGATCGTCAACGTCCTGAAGGGACACGGTACATAAAAGAAGTAGATGATGAAAATAATAGAAAAAAGAGTTAATTGACCGAGAACTCAGCTTACAATTTAGGGTCTTACAAATCAACCCCTTTAAGAGAAAAATAATTTCGTATGAAGGTTTTTGTTCTTCGCTGGCACTTTTTAATGGGTCTTCTCCTCCTTTTTCTTACTCCTACGTTGAGCGGCTATGACTTTATCTAATTGCTAAGCAAACATGGATACGTTTTGCACTCAATGGGAAAGAAAGTAGAATAAGCGATAGGCAACAGCTTCACATTGCATTCCTCGCCTGTTTTCTTTGTATTTGCCACTCGATAAAGAAGATTAATGCGTTGCAATTTTGACGCCTTTCAATACTTAGTTACGTCTCAGTCTTTCATTCATTGCCTCATGATGTCCAAACAGAAATCCTGTTTCACTGTGTTCTCCTTTATGAAAATTCGATCTATCTATCTTAGTCATTTCACACACACACACACACACGCACACACATATATATATGTGTGTGTGTGTGTGAAAAATTTTCTCAGAGTTTACCTGTAGAAAAAGACATGTATAAAGGTAAAAGACAATAGGAAATCTATTTCATTAGCCGACGCGTCTCGTCCAATGTGGACTTTTTCAAGGCAAAAACGAAATGAAATTATTGAAAACAAAGTAACTATTAACAACAAAACAAAATGTCCTTAGCAACTAGAAGAATTGAGAAACCGCTGTTGTATTCATATTGTCAAATGAAGATTACGTCAAGTATTTTCACGTGTAGAAATAATGGTTTTATTGTTTTGTTGACGGATACAACCGTATTCTTTTGATTTCTTGATACAATTGTGTATGCTGACTTGGGTGAGTAGTAATTCTGTTAGGAAAGATGATACTGGGATAAAACCTGGGCGTAGATTAATATTTGGATAATATTCAATGGCAGTACTTTCGAGGATTTTCCTTCTGAGTGAGTTATTTTGTGAGTGTCGCATTTTCAGAATTGTGGTTGAATTTATTTCTATGTATGACTAATGAATTACTTAAGTTGTTTTTTGTGAGGTCTCTTAGAAATGTTTTTTTTTCAAATTTCTACTTGTTTCTCCAATATATTTTGAGGAACAGTTTGGGCAATTATAAATGCCTGCTTCTGAAATATTATTGCTATTAGTATTTGAGGATCTGATTATGTCCATTGTTCCCTTTCCTCTCAAGACTGTGGTGTACCCAATAGCATTTCCTATAATATAGACCGTTTGGATATATATTCGTGTTCGGTGACTTTAACGCCCACCATACCATGTGACTTAAACACTCTGTAACTAACTTCGCTAGCATACAAGCCCTTCACTTTTCAATCGCACAATCCCCCACCTAAGTGGTTGACTTTTTTACACATTTCCCCGGTAACCCTGACGGTAAACCTGGCGCTAACGCTTTCCCTTCTCGATCTCTGTTTTACCTCCACCCCTGACTCTTTTTGTACTACACTGATCATGTCATAGTATCTATTAACATCTCCTTCTACTCCCCATAAGCCAAGAACTTTCTACTAACAGAATATATTTCTGTTATCAACGAGCAGAATTGGACTCGTTCCGTGATTTCCTTCACGACGTCACTTGGGATGTGGTTTTTAATCACCCCATTCAAAAATGTGCGTCTGAAGTGTCCTCCCGGTTAAAAGCTTGCATTGAGGCTTTCATCCCAAAAAGAAAATATAAAGTCAAATCGCGCTCATCTCCTTGGTTCACAGCTCATTGTTCAGCTGCTATTGCCTATGGGAATCACTTCTTCCGTCTGTACTCAAGCGACACGTCTGATTGCAGGAGACGTCTCTCTGTCTCTTCCCGTAAGGTGTGCAAGCGTGTCTTCAATGAAGCAAAATTACTATTTGCTGATAGAATGAAACAACGTATTGCATCTCGCAAGTTTGGTCCTAAAGATTATTGGCGGCTCTGCAAAAGTGTGCTGAACAACAGTAAATCCACAATATCTCCTCTATTAAATCAATTTAAGATCCTAACTTCCTCAGCTAAGGCTGATTCGAAGTTAAGCGACGTAGGACCTAACCAATACCAAGATGGTTGACCGCTTGGGAATACCAAGTTTTTTTTTTTTTTTTTTTTTTTTTAAGGCTGGATGTGCGGTTGGTGAAATGAATAACGCCTCTGAATTGGAAATTGGAGTGGCGAGTTCCAGTTTCAATCAGGTTAGATAACTTATGCGTAAATACCCTTGGGAAAAACATGAATTCCCCTTATCTCTCCCCACTATGGGTTAATTAGTTAGACTTTATCATTATCGACCAAGAAAAATTCTTACACTGTAAAAGTATTTTTCTTGCTAAAGGTTGACAAGCCGTAAAAAACAATTCAATCATTATTCATCCTCTGTTTCCTGCTGCCTCTTCTCTCTTGCATTTATTTCTTATTCTCTCTATATTCTCTTTTATCATTACGTTGGTGTCGCTCATTGACGTATTTAATGGAAGTTCTCTTGCTATGGTGCTAATATGACACCTCACATATCAAGGAGTTTATTGTCGCTGAATAAATATTGGCAGTTTTCTGGAGGCCCACAATCTTGATCTCATTTCAAATTTTTCAAAGCGCTGTTTCCAGATTCTAGGTAGAGTTAACAAGCGAATCCATTGCTACATGATTTAATTTAGCAGTCATGTTCCATAGATTTTTCAGCGCATGCGCCATGAAAGAATAAGAGGGTATCATTATTACATCCCAGGGCGTCTCAAAGACTTTTCAGGAGAAGGTTACAGGTCCTGACAAAATCGAACAGCATTAAACCGCAGTTATACCCGATCTTAGCTAAATTATTTCACTGCTGTTTGAAGGAGAAATTTCTCCTAAGTCCTTTCTTTGATGAGATATTGTAATTATTTAAGTTTTTTCGGACAGCTCTCCTCATCTTTGTTGCCATATTCCCAACGTTTCGGTCGGTGTTTTCAGGCAACTGCAATTTCGAAATGAACCGTTTATTTCGTCCACCGGCGTATATTGTTCTTGTTCCACGTGCCATACCTCTTTCGGATATCTCATTTTCAGTAATCTCAACCTTTAAATCATCACTCCAAGTGTTTTTGTCGTTCACCTCAGCCGCAGCCAAGTATTGATCTCAGAACTCTTTGGGTGAAGTCAATGAATTTTGGGGAATTATAAACCTAATCTCTCAGTATCATTTTTTTTTTACGTGTTGAGTCAGAGGTCCTCTGCAAAGTTGAATGGAGGCATAACGTCGTCATCATTAGTGATTACTCTCAACAACATCGTAATCCCCATCCAACTCTCTCCGAATCATCCGCACCCTCCTCAAATTGACACCCAGATAATCACAAAGGTTCGTATTGGAGCTAACCGCGCGAACGTCAAGCAATGCAGCATGCCGTTTCCAAAATTCTGGCGGAGTGATTTGCGTCATGGTACTATTTTCTCAAAGACGGTGCCCAACTGACCTTAATATACTGTGAAGTAAACAAAATCAAAAGCAAACAACGCGAAATTAAAATATAAAATAGCGGCAATTTACCCATCGCATCCTGTATATAAATTTCATTAAAAACGACTGACAAGCTACAGCGGTTAAATTTAAACTAAATGAAAATATCACGGAAACTCAAATAAGAACACAAGACTAAACCGCAGTAACTTGTCAGTAGTTTTTTTATGAAATTTGTATAGAAGTGGGATTGCCACCCAAATATATATATATACACACACACTCTGATATTTTTATATATTTTCAGTTTTTACTCTTGTATCGTATGGAACAGCAGAATCAATAATTTGACACTTGCTAGTCTCCTTATCTCTCCCAATACGGTCGGGTCTTTGTGCTTCAAAGAGATGATCTGTCTGAATCGAGAAATCTCATATTTTGTGACTGTCATTATCAGTAATTTTATTATTATTATTATTATTATTATTATTATTATTATTATTCTATTGCGTTGTGTAGTACGATTTTGCCCCCAAGTCTCAGCCAGTGTCTTTCGTATCAGAACATTCGAATAAATTAGGTGTTATGCAATCAGGAAAATATTTGATTGCAAAATCGTCGACGTCGCCGTTGTTGTTGCTGTTGTTTTACCTTTGGTTTGTGTCAAACAAGATGTTCCCCAAGTCTCAGCCAAAAGCTTTAGGAGACAACAAGTTTTTTTGTATAAGAAAGAGGCAAACATATGAGGTGCTTTTCAATAAGAGAAGAAAATTCTGTAATTTTGGTTACTGCATGGAGAGAAATCGATGCAACATTTTTTGCAATTCATATATTTTAGGGCTCCCAGAAATTTGTTCTATATATTTGTTTGCTCCTTTTCATATCATTCCAAAAGACCTACTAACAACAGATGAGGATGAACCCTTTATTTGCTGAGGTAGACTGTTCTAGTTCCACGTACCATGCCTAATCAGTTATCTCCCGTTGATTCACCTCTCCAATTTCTCCACTGCCTTAACCAGGTATTGGAATCACAACTCTTGGGTCCTGTCACTGGATCTAACCAACGTCTTTATCCACTGTGCTTGGTGTCCTTAAAGAATGAAATAAAGGCTTCAGTTCGACATTCCAACCACCTGAAGAAGGGCGGAGCATGCAAAGGCTGAAATGTTGTGATAAATATGGCAACAAAGGTGAGGGCAATAGTCCGAATAATGTAAATAGTGTACATAATACCTCATCTCAGAAATATAGACAAAGTTTGTAGCTCTTAGTAATCTATTGTTTTTATCCCTCGAACTCAATGTTCTGTGATTCATTTGCACAAGGCTTTCAAGGTATATAACTCGCTAGTGGCAAGTTTAAAGTAAATCTCGGGCCCGTCGGCTTTTCATATTCCATAAATACAAAGAATAAAACTAGGTCTACCTCATTGCAGCGTGAAGTCACAGGACGAAGTCCTTTGACTACTAGCTATATTATGCAAGTGGAGGAGATGGGCGCTGTGATTTAAGTGAAGTGACCGCCAAATAAGCATTAGTTGTCTTCATTTTTTTTCATTTTTTTTATTTTGATATCATGTCCTTGTTCAGCTAAAGGGAGTCATACGGTGATGTCATATCCCAGCATAGACACTAGTTGAAATGTGAGAGAGCCTCGTTTTGGAAATTCTCGGATCGACGTCAGCATTTCCATTTCCTGTTATATTATTTAATTTAATTATATCTATTTATTTTTTGCATAACGGGAAATAGTTTTAAATTATTTTTATGTATTTATTTAATTTTTAAGTGCCACAATATTTTAACATAAAGAAAAAAAAGAAAGAAAAATGATGTCTGAATATATCAATAAGTTACATAATAGTATCTAAATGTTGCAACCATACGTATCTGAGAATTCCTGTATACCAGTGCGTCTAGGTAACCCCCGTTGTGTTTGTTCAACACCCACTGAGCTCAACTATGTTTTATACTGCAGCTATGCTGAGAGGATCTTAATTACAGATTCTGGGAGAATGCGCGTTATCTCTGATCAAGGCCAGCACGCACAAACCCTCGGCCCTGATGACATTTGACTTCGTGCTGGTACAAACATCGACGGCTCCTAAGTATTCCGTCTATCCGATTTCACTCACAAGTTTTGGATCAACCCGTGGTATGGTTTTTAGGCACTTTCCAAAGGCCACATTATAGTATATATTCTCAGCAAAAGACCTTTTGTTAATATTCGGAATATCAGTGCTATGGCTGAACACACACACACACACACACACACACACACACACACACACACACACACACACACACACACACACACATACACATATATATATATATATATATATATATTACATTAAAAAGAAAGAACAGTAAGATCTATAATCCGGAGTTCTTATTGATATTTTTTATTTTTACAAAACAGTATTCAAAGTAAATTTACAGATCATAAATATTATAAATTAACTGATTTAAAATATTAATTAGTCTGTCTATGGATGACTATATATGTTTAATAAGGTTGACACAAGGTCATATGGAAAATATGAGGATGAATTGTTTTGTAGCACTATTTTTTAAAGTTCTGTCAGCATTCAAAAATACGATGACCAATATATGATATATTCATTGAGTATGAAATGCTAAGTGACTGAAAGCGTTGCCTTATAAAAAATATTCAACTGTCCACAAAGACAGTGGAACGGAAAATTAGAGAATAGATAATGTGTAAATCACAGATTTCTATATATATATATATATATATATATATATATATATATATATATATAATTGTTTTTTTTTTTAAATTATAACAAATATGTTATAAAATCACTACAATTTTAAAGCTCTGAATAGATATTATAATCTTAATTCGTTGTCAAGTTTTTTTTGAATTTTCCTATACTTGTGTTTTGATTGGTCATTCTAGCTTTTTGTAACAACGTTTTCCCCTTGCGAAGGATCGTTAATTGAAACTTTTAAAACCATTTATTTTACATTCAACATCATCATTTGATAAGACACCGGAGGTGTTGAAACAAAATGGTTATTTTTGTAGTGATTTTATAAAATATTTATGTTATAATTTTAAATAAATAATTACATCTGCTCTACTCTGTATTGAGCACTATTTAAGAATGGTAATTGTTGGTTATTGGAATTTATTCCGTATACACCAATCATATACTTGGGTATATATATATATATATATATATATATATATATATATATATATATATATATATATTTGTGTTCAATTTCTCATGAAGAAAATTTTCGTACAACGGGAAATCAAGAAGCCACAGAAAGATAAATTATTAATGGCTTCCAATCTGACTCTCTCATCCGGCTGCTACTTGTATTATCGCACGAACTCTGACTCGCTACTTGATATCTATACCTTTTATCTATACCTCACGCGCAGAAGCAAACAGGATGTACAAAATACGCAATAAAAATTAAGAGAAACGTGCTTGAATTTTAAACCGTATTACTTGAAGGATATAACATTTATAAAAAAAATTATTAAATATACATGGTTAGAAGCTGACTGTTTCGGGATTAGTATTTAAGATTTATGTTTTAAGTGTCGTGAAATGTTTATATTTCACTGTAAATAATAAATTTATTAAATGTTATTTATTGCATCCCCTTCGGAATAGATATCATATCGTCTTAATTTCATTACATTTTCATTAAAAATACGTTTTTTTTTCATTTTGTCTGAAATCAATATGTTCTAATAACGTATCTGATAGAATTTGCATGTTTAATTTGTTTGTTTTACAAAATCTTAATTTATACAGATTTTTAAAGATTTTTTTTTATTTCTTTACAAACACGACAAGCATATTGTCAACGACATTACAGATCTTTTTCATGGAAGTTTATCAACATTCCACACATTTTAACTCTAGTTTCCAGGCATCCTTTATGTCGTTCATTGCCATTTTATCATAACATTTTTAAACGATTTATTCTTTGCTTAAAAAGTGCCATCTTGTAAAGTTTGGAAAAAATAAACAGGCAAACAAAAAAATAAAAAAGAGAGATAGCGAGCGAGAAAACGGTTGAAGTCTCTTCAATTCTCGTTAACGTGGCTTCCTGTTAGTTTATCATCATCTGTGTAAAGAACAGATTTACGCTAAAGCAAAGACTGGAAGTGGAAAGAAGAGGAAAATAAAAACACATTTGTTTCTCATTCTCGAGTGCGTGTTTACGATCTAACGGAAATATACTTTATGCATTTTGAACTTAAAATCCCAGAAAATCACTCATGTTTTTTTTTTTTTTAAATACCGAAATCTGTAGGAAAATATTGGTTGACTGTTTACAGAACAATATTTAAACGGGCATAAAAGCAAATATTATGGGCCGTCTTTAATACCGAAAGTTGATATTTACACAATCTTGAAGAACGTTATCTGTTTTCTTTCCTTCTTTTTTTTTTAATTTGACAAGCATGGGTAAATTTTATTATTTTTTCAATGGCATATATCTTCAAGAAGTAGAAGATCATAATGCCGTACTGATTTTGTTTCTTTATTGTCTGCGAATCGCCATCCCAGCTAACACGGAACATTCTTACATTATTGCAGACGGGCTGTATATTCGTTGGGTGACATAGAACGTTGTGGTGACATTACTCTAACTTTACAATCACCTATATTTTCTGGCGTTCTAACTGACTGTCAATACTGAAACCTATCTCAAAATTATGGTTTAGTGCCGTACCTCGGGGTGGAATATCGTGAGGTGTCTTACAGCAGGTTTAATGTATTTTACTTCTTTTCTCGAGGTGGTGTAATGATTAAGCAAGCTTGTTTCGCTGGAACTATTACGAATGAGTAGTGTGTTCGATCCTCACTGGGTGCCCCTTACTTTCGGCCTTGTGCCACATCCAAGCTACGCTTGGAAAATCACTTCTTTTAAATGTCGTGTCTTTTCAGGACGCAAAGAATCATGTATTTTCCCGACTTGCTATTCCATTGTAGCTCTAAAATAATCGTTGTCTCCTTAATATCTTTCGCATTACCTACCCTGTTATCTATTGGAACAAGCTTATTATTAGTAAGATGGTCCCATTTAGAGTGACACGTTGATGCCGGTTAAGCATAAAGAAATTGCTCCAGCTGGACTGAACACTGGCAACCCCGTCCGAAATTAAGTTAGTTCAGGGTTGTCGCTTGTCCTTAGTTTATTCCTTCAAGGTTAACTTAGCTATGTGAGATATATGCACATCGGCCTCTTTTATCTTCTGTTCCCACTTTCTTTAGTTTAATTCCATTGTGGGCTTAGTTAATAGTGTTGGTTAGAAAAGAATGGCGACTAGACACCCCGAGTACTGGACTAGCGACAAGGTCTCATCAATTTACGGATATGCGGGCTAGATATATATACATTCTATGCTAACAGTTTCTTTTCTCGCACTTCTCGCTTGTAGAACTTACTTCCGGTTCCATGTTGTCTAACCAACTTTAATCTGCAAAAAAAATAAATGCAAAGTCATTTTCTGTTGTCCTCCTGATTACTCTTCCTCCGTTCTCGCTACTTGGCAATGTCCCTGTTTCTAACTTGTCCACACCAAGTAACCACTTGCCTTACTGCCTTACTTGGGATGAAATCGATAAAAAAATAGTAAATAAAATTTCAAAGATTAGGCGGAGATGTTAGAAATGTAGAGTTTAGAAGGAACCGGAAACCCAATCCTAAACAGGAAAAATGGGATAAACCTCTACTCCTGTTCAAAAGACCGAAGAGGAGTGTGAACCGGACGATAGACGAATGTATCTACTTTTTATTCCATAGTCAAGTTAATCAATTTGAATGAACTAGACAAGAATTCCAACTATTCTAGCCTAAATGTTTTGTGTAGGCATTTTTTCTCCAAACAAGTGCCTCAACATGTCAGTTCGAGATGCCAGTCAAGATAAGCAACATTCTATCGCACCAGTTGCAAAACGGTCATTCACCTTTCAACAAAGTCCTTGAAGAGAGCAATCAGATGGTGAGAAGAAAGAGATAATGCTGCATGGATGTTACTCATCCTGGTTGGGCATACCCCCCCCCATAGTATCACGACTAGAATACGCAGAACGACGTACCCCCAAACAAGCTCGCATCTCTGCAAACGGAATCAGTTTCCTGAAAAAAAGAATTTTCAGCCTTTAGTAAAATCACACAACATACGTACAGTAATATGCTAAATAGACTGCTCCATTTTATCGCAACGGACACTCTCTGGCGAAATGACCATTCAACATCGTGAAAGATGTTTTGCCAAACCAAAGGGCATTTCGAATCTTCAGCCAGGTGAGTGATGTTTCAACATTATCGAGGCATTATAATTAAGGCGGCCAAGGACATAGGAAGCGGAACTCGCCTTGTCAAACCCA
>CAHIKZ030000843.1:377500-407500 GCA_903632075.3 Acanthosepion pharaonis | reverse complement strand
ATAGACACAGCTAAAATCATAATGCATGTTTCCAAGGTTACAGATGAATCCATTTTACCAAACGAGGTTTGTCTCGGTGTCTATATTTTAATGTATCAGTTATTGCTACGTTTTAGTAGTGGGTAGGGATGTATTTTTCAATGAAATCTAACATCCATTAAAAGCGTGTCGTCTGGATTTAATTTTTTTTTTTTTTATTTATTGTTAACGGTTAAAATTCTTACGACATTTTTTTCTCGTATATTTAAAAGATTTTTAGGGGTGTTTAGGTAAGAATACTTTTTATTTAACTACAATTTGAAATATTTTTTACTTTTAATTTTTAATATGCTATATTTCTTTCAAGAACAATTAAATGTAATTAGAATCCCTTACAGTTTGTAGAATTATTATCACATCAAGTATATTACAAATTTTTTAAATTTTTATATTTAAATATTATTTAAGTAAAATTTTCATTTCTCTGATTTAGTAAACTTTATTTATTTATTTAATTACAATTTAAGTAGTTTAGGATAGAATTCCTTTTAATGAACTACAATTTTAATTACAACTTTAAAATATTTTTATTATTAGTTTTTATAGACTACATATTTCATTTAATAGAAGTAAATCTATTAGAATTACTTACATTTAGTAAAATTATTTTTCTATATCAAGTATACTTATATTACGATTTTTTAAAATTTTTATATTTAAATATTATTTAAGTAAATTTTTTTTTAAGTATTTTTTTTCTTCACTTACGGCAAAAATTGCCAATTCATTTCTGATTAAGTAAACTTTATTTATTTAATTACAATTTAAAAGAAGTTTAGGTTAGAATTTTATTTTAATTAACTACAATTTTAATTACAACTTTAAAGTATTTTCATTATTAGTTTTTTTAGACTATATTTCATTCAATAGAAGTAAATGTATTTGAATTACTTACATTAAGTAAAATTATTTTTGTATATCAAATATATTTATGTTACGATTTTTTAAAATTTTATATTTAAATATTATTTAAGTAATTTTTTTTCTTACTTACGGCAAAAATAGCTAATTCATTTCTCTGATTTAGTAAATTTTATTGATTTATTTTATTACAATTTAAAATTTAAAAGAAGTTTAGGTTGGAATTCATTTTAATTAACTACATTTTTTTTCTTCTTCTTTTATTAAAAAAGAAGAAAATGTAATAGAATTACTGCACCAGGTCTCTGTACAAAAAGTGTGGTTGGTTCTGCACACAAAGTATACACCAATATAATTAAATCATATATGCTAGTGTATAGGCTGTCGGCCCCTAGGAACTGAGCTGCTTGACTCTCATACGTCGAATACGACGGGAGAGTCCACTATATATATATATATATATATATATATATATATATATATATAGATAGATAGATAGATAGATAGATAGATAGATATGCATCATATCCTCCTCTTAAATTCACAGATCATTTTTTTTAATGCTGTTAAGAGACGCCGCATATTTTTCTCATTCCTTTTATTTTCAGAAGTATTTTCAATCTAATCCAAGATCATCTTCAGGGGGGAATTGCTAAGACAAAATAATTATGTAGTTGATAGTTTTTATTTTCCTGTGTCTTTTTTTTTTTTTTTTGTAAATACGAATGAAACATGCTCCTTTGTAGTCAATTTAAAAATTAACTTTAGGAATATTTAAGGGAGGTAATTTCATTTATATTTTTTTATTATTAATATTTTAAAACACTCTCTCTGGCGCTCTTTCCCTCTCTCTCTATCTCTGTCTACCTTTCTATCTATCTATCTATCTATCTATCTATATACATGCATACATATATATATATAGACTATGAAAGTATGGCCATCCTTTCATAGGATTTAAAGTTGGTAAGCGTTTTTTGCTTGCTCTAGGCTATCTAAGCTCGACCACTTTACTGATAGGTAAGTTTGCTTCCAGGCATTTTTCTTTTTCTGTCTTTTCAATTGTGTCGACTTTATTCGACACTGTAACTGGATAAGTCTTTAGATTTTGGCAAGCTCTCCGTTCTTCTAATAACGGATTTTGTTTTTCTGTAATATATATATATATATATATATATATATATATATATAGATAGATAGATAGATAGATAGATAGAGATATATATGTGTGTGTATATATAATCACTTTAAACTGAAGTTTTAGTGTATATTCATATCTGAGTATAGATGTATTTTCTATTTATACGTTATTCTTAAACATACAATTTATATAAATAAATGCTCTGTTTTTTCATACTTTATATTTATAAAATAATGTATGAGCAGAAAATATATTAAATGATTGTCAATATATATCTTGCATTGTTTACGTTAAGGCACGTTGTGTGATCAGATATGAGCAATCGAGTAAAGTCTTCGAAGAGTGTGCCTTTATAAACAGTAATTCGGACTTAGACGTTCCCCTTACGCCTTAGACGCTCCCCTGTAGCTGAATGGTACATCACCACTGGTCAAATGAAGGTTTCAGTAGAAGAATACAGTTTTGATTCCTGTCGTAGATCGCATATTTTCTAGGACATTTCTCGAACATTCAAACCGATAAAGGTAATTAATAATGTTTAATAAAAACAGAGCATTTACTTAAAAACATTGTATCTATAAAAATAACATATAAACAGAAAATATATTAAATAATTGTCGGAAACAAACCATTTCATATATATATATATATATATATATATATATATATATATATATATATATATATATATATATATATATTGTTCATTTGGGCAGCAATCCCACTTTTATGCAAGTTTTGTTGAAAATGACTGACAAGCAAGCTGCTCTGGTTAAGTTTTACTTTTCAGGGTATAAATTATATCAAAACTGTCCGAATATTTTGTAAATTGAAATTAAATCCACCCTTGATAATGCCTAAAAATATAGCACAAAGTACTTGGATATATAAATGATATGCCCCGGAAAGGGATATATATGATCAAAGTAGCTAAGTGGGTTTGGCTACTGTAACCAAGTAGCAGTAATCGACTGGTACTCGTCATAGTCGCAGGTAATAGGTGTAGACGAATAGGATAGCCAATGGCGTAGTCCAAAGGGCGTCGTCATAGACTTAAACTCTGTCGTACCTACACGTACGTCTGTATTTATGACGTACACCAGCCAATCATATTCCAGTGAGGGGGGATATCAGGTGTATGCATATTCCATTATATCAATAAAATATACGGACAATTTTTATATATCTCCTGAAAAAAAATGCGAGCACATGAAAAATTACATAAACACTTATACATAGCAATGTATAAGTCGTTTTAACGAATTTTGCATATATATATATATATATATATATATATATATATATATATATATATATATATATATATATATATATATATATCGGCAATATCAGTAAAATTGTTCAAATCGTGTAACAGCATACATTGTCAATCCGATAAACTGCTTAATATCTAAAAAACGCTAAACTAATTAAGTTTCTTTTTTCAGGTTTTCACATAAGATTTTATCCATCTTGACACCATTTGTCGTAAGAATCACTGAAAAACCCTCTGAATTATTCGACTACAAAAGAGAACAGTTTATGTATCAGCACCACTATCTTCCCAACTATGCAATGGCGAGAAGAAAAAGATCATTCAGGCCTTAATTAATGGTACCCACATTGATATTCTGGCTTCTGTCTTCAAATCCATTCACGAACCATTCTGAGAATAATGAATAAGTTTTAAAAGGCGGGAACAGTAGAGAAGAAAACTGGATCAGGAGATCCAAACAGGACGAGAGATCATGATTTCAACTTTGAAGAGATCAATTAGAAAAGGTCCAACTCAATTCATAAGACGTTTGGCAGGTGAGAGAGGAGTTTCAGCTATGACAGTCCAAAAAGCAGTGAAAAGAAACTTGAAAATGAAATCATACGTGAAACGAGTGAGGCAACTTGTTACTACGGAAAGGTAGAACGTTTGAAACGACGAAGACCATTTGGAATATATATTTTTTTTTTCAATCCTTCATGAGTCTCCCATCCTTAGCTATTATTAATTAATGATGAACATGCCATTTTCATTTATGGTCGATTTCGTCACGATACTTCTGTTAAGCTTGGAGAAATATTATACATTGTTATTGCTCAAATTATAGTAGACCAGTATTATAAAATCTCAGAAAATTCCAGTACGATATCTTTAATCATTTCTAATATACAACGGTTCAGAGCTTAATCTAACAATAGAATAATTTTACTGTTACACGATTTGGACAATTTTGGTGTTACACACAGTCTCTGTCTGATGGCAAATCAGTCGATTTTCAATCCCGACTTAAAGCAATCGAATATCTAGAGACGCAGATGAGCTGTCATGTAGCGAAACAGGCTTGTATGTGGATCACTTGCTCCCACTCCCCGATTGAGCACTATGGAGAAAGGAAATTTTTAAAACAGTGGCTGCTCCTGCTTATAACACACCGCTCTTCAGTTATGAATTAAGCGCTCTGTTTGCCCATTTGCCGTTGATACACATCACGTATATAATACGTTTAAAAATCCCCTTTCTCTGCTGGGCGTCGATAACTTAGGGGTGGAGTCTCTGACTGATGGCAATTCAGTCGATTTTCGATCCCGGCTTGATGCAATCGGATGTCTAGCATCACAGATAAGATGTGATATATATATATATATATATATATATATATATATATATATATATATATATATATATATATATATATACGCAAGTCTGTTTCGCTGTATCACATATTATCTAGACATCCGATGGCCAGCTTTCCCTGACGAAACCTGGGTAGGTTTGACTGGCTCACTAGGTTTATCTATCTATCTGTATATATATATATATATATATATATATATATATATATATATATATATGAGTGAACAGTTAAGTCAACACTTAGAGGCAACAAGCTGTTTTATTCGCAATCGCAATCGTCAGGGTAAATATAGTACAAATTAAGAGTATATTTCTTCATACACACACACACACACACACATATATATATATATATATATATATATATATATATAAGCTAAGATATAAGAAGCGTGGTGATAGATGTCAATACGGCATGGCAGGTTCAGGACTGAAACAATTTTAAGACCATATGCTACTACTACTTGTGCAATATCCATATAAATGTCACGGGGTTTCTTAATTCTTTCTGTGGCCAATAAAGACATGATTCTAACTTCTCTTTCACTATCTATGAGTTAAAAACAACTTTGAATTCAAGACCGTGGAAAATTCAGCTGGAAACCAGCTCACTAAATAATTCTCGATAGCCAAGAAAGGCAATCTACAAAGTAACATTAACATCTACGTCTGGAAGAGATTTGGCATGAAAACATATTTCTGGCTTATTTCTGGTTTATTCCTATTTTCAATTACTTTTTATGATATTTAATTTATTTAACCCGTAAAAATTTCACGATTTCCCTCTTTGAATATGCTGATACATCTTTATTCTTCAGTTAATGACTGAGTATTCTCATAGCGAGTTCTGCGACAATAAAATATCTTATCGCTAAATATTTTAGCCTAACAACTTCAGCAAAATAGTGCAGCAACAATCATAAATATGACAGATGTGGGTAAAAATGAAGAAATTTTAAATTGACATATTTTTCCATTTCACTGAAACAGACGTTAAACCCTTCTATCTTCTCTTCTTTATTTCATTGGAGCCAAAAAAGTGTATATTCCCCACTTTTCACGCGATCCAAACGGAATCGTTCATTATTTATGAGGTACTAGCAAAAGACGTTAAACACTTTTATATTCACTTCTTTCTTTACAAAATTATTATTAAGAGAAATAATCGTATGACGGCATACGAATATTTCTCTTAATAATAATTTAAAAATAATTCAGCAGAAACTAGTATTTTATGATTGATGGATTTTTGGTCATTAACTTACTCAGTTCCGCCGTTCGATACTGTGCGTCTAGAAAATCTCAGTCCAACTCGCTCAATATATATATATATATATATATATATATATATATATATATATATATATATATATATTCGTTATATATATATATATATATATATATATATATATATATATATATATATCGATTATATATATATATATATATATATATATATATATATATATATATATATATATATATATATATATATATATATATATATACGTTATACACACACACACACACACACACATATATATATATATATATATATATATATATACATATATATATATATATCGTTCGTTCGTTATATATATATATATATATATATATATCGTGGGTACGTTATACACACACATATATATATATATATATATCGAGCGTTCGTTATATATATATATATATATATATATCACATATATACGTTATATACACACACACACACATATATATATATATATATATATATATCGAGCGTTCGTTATATATATATATATATATATATATATATATATATATATATATATATATATATATATATATATATACGTTATATATATATATATATATATATATATATATATATACGTTATACATAAATACACACACGCACATATATATATATATATATATATATATATATATATATATATATATATATCGAATATGTACTATTATGGTAAATGTTGGATTCAGCGGTGTAGGATGTGTTCTTGTGATTATTGAGGAAATAGTGTGAATTTGTCGTTAGTCGAAATAGCCAAGTGTGGGAGAGACATTGTAGACCAGCCTTTCTCTACTTCCTTTTCGGCCTTTTGCCTTAAAATTATGTTTTTTTTTATATTATTTACATAGATATCGTTTCCCGACCTTTTGACCGAGATCAAAATGTAGTATCTGTTTTTATTAGCTTAATCTGATTCTCTCTTCCCACTTCTGTTTTCACTTCTTTCTTTCATATTCACAGTGAAACCTGGAAACGTATTTCCCCCTCTTTCCACGAGAACAGAATACAGAATAGTCTCTTATTTATGACGGATTCATGGAATATAATGGTCCTATCTGTTAGGTAGCATTATTTTATATAAACGACGGTCGCCTACTGCTGCTGCTGCTGCTGTTTTATATTTCAGTGGTCTGTATCAAGCATGGCGAACCTTTACTTACTAGTTAGCTGCATTAGATATTTTTTAATCGTATAATCCCAAGCAAAGCACTAGTACTGCTAGAACACAGGATGTTATAGTAAGTAAAAGACAATGAGAAGAATTTACTGACGATGATTGAAGTAAGCACTATAAATGTACAGGGTTCAAGAAAATGGAGACTGAAGTTTTCTTTATTTATCAGGAAAGCAATAGATCGGGAAGTGCGAGAAAAATCTGCTAGTGTAGAAGTGGCGGTTGCATCTAGTTAGTTCAACAGTAAAGACGTATTTGCCACTCTATTAGCACGCTTAAATTCATGAAGTTAGAACACCAGGAGAAAAAAAAACACATCACTGCAGTTGTCATGAAAATATTTGTAGAAAAGACAGAAGGAAGCCTGGTGACGTCGGTGAGAAAGTGACTGCAGTCAAGATGCCAGGTCAGGATCGATTATATTGCAGACCGTTCTTTGAATTTTTTTCAAGTATCTCGAGATATACAGGAACAGCGTCAAGTCAGATATGGCAGCAATACACGGACGAATAGTAGATTTATAAATGTTCAAGATTGATTCTGATGAGAAAAATTTTCTGGCTTGGCACAGTCAACCAACTTTCCTTGCAGTAGATATAGCAATTGATTCGATATAGTCGTTTCTATGTCAGTGGAAAACATGAGGCCAAGAAGCTTTAGAGTGTTGCTGTCCTGAAGTTTATCATCAGTCATACTGATGCCAAGTAGAAAAATTATCTGTGGTGATTAAATGAATAGTTTAGTTTTTGAGACGTGAAAATTTACAAGCCATTTCTTACCCCCGTTAACCACTGATTGGAGGTCTTTGTCTTTATAAAGCTGATCGATCTACTAAAAGATTCAAGGCAGTTTTTCATTGAAGTTGCCTCAGCCATTTTCACTACGGAAGAGCATACTCGTAAGTATCTCACTTAAAAATTGGGAAAGGTTGATTGGTTTTTGAATAATAATTAAAAATGTAGTCTCGGTATAATATCATCGCAGATGACAGTGATTAACACACGCTGATGCACGTGATTTAATTCTTATTTATTCATTCGAAAAGGCAAAGAATAATTTTTAAACAATATTCTTCTTTTCCAGAGAAAAAATGTTATAAATATACTGTCTCCGAAGGAAATTTACAAACAGGATCTTCCTTAGTGTAAATTGCATATGGTCTAAAATTCTGGAAATTTTACATTCAAGGAAATGTTAGAAAATCCAAGAAAAAAATAATCATTGTCTACGTCTGGGATTATCTATGAAAAAATGTGAGTGAACAAATAAGGACGAAACGAAACATATCTAATTTTAATAAACGCTATTTTCTTTATAAAATTCGCCGTGCAATTCTGTGGGCCAAAAAGGGTCACAGATTTGTCGCTATCATGGGAACTAATTCACTACAATCGCAGGCCATATTGATCTATATTTTTCTGAAAAAACAATACCGACTTGTGACTGATTTTATTTTGACCAAATAACACTTAGTTCCCCAAAACGTTTTCTCGCTCCAACTAACCAGAAAAATGTTTCATTTGATTAATGTTTGAAAACAAACTAATAAAAAAAATGAGAACATAAATTAACTAACCAAATATTAACCAGAACAATTTTCATTAAATCACAACCGCTATAGAGCTTCAAACGCTAACCTCTTCTTTAAAAAATGTTTTATTTTATTTATTTATTTATTCATTATTATTATTATTATTATTATTATTATTATTATTGTTGGTGGTGGTGGTGTATTTTATTTCGTTTTTTTTTTCTGTCCCATCCTCTTGTTCACTTTCATCTACAAGGGTTTTCCTCTTATTTATCATTCATCTTCTAATTTTTCTTCTCGTTCTTCTTCTTCGTCATCATTTTCTTTTTCTTGTTTTTCTTGTTCTTCTTCTCCCTCTTATATTTTCTTTTTCTTCTTCGTGTTCTCATCTTGTTCATGTTCACCTTATTCTTCACCTTTGTCTTTTACTTCTCATTCGACTTCTTTCCTTTCTGATTCGGATTCTTCTTTTTAATTCTTCATCTTGTTCTTCGTCACGTTACTCTCCATCCTTTTCATTTCGTTCTTCCTCACCTCATCTTGTTCCCGTTCATCTCCATCTTTTATTTCTTCTCGTTCCTCTTTTTCTTCTCTTTCTTTTTCTACTTCTTCTCCTTTATTGCCTTCTTCTTCTTCTTCTTCTTCTTCTTCTTCTTCTTCATATCATCTTGTTCTTGTTCTCATTATTCTTCATGTTTTTCTTCTTGCTTTTTTCTTCTTGCTTTTTTCTTCTTTTTCTTCTCGTTTTTCCTTCTTTTACTTCTTCTTTCTCTTCTTCGTCCCATCTTGTTCTTTTTGCTTTCTTCTTCATCATTACCTTTTCACTCTTTTCATTCTTTTTTTTTCATTTTCTTATGGCTCTTCTTCTTTTCTTTTCTTTGTTTTTTCTTCTTCATCTCCTTTGTTTTTTTGTTCACTTTCTTCTTCATCTTTTCCTTCTTGTTCCTCTTCTTCTTTCTCTTCTGCTTTTTCCCGTTTTTTTTTGTCTCTTCTTGATCTGCTTATTTTCTTTTTCTTTTTCATTTCGTCAGTCTCCTTATCCAATTTATCTTCTTTTTCTAATTCTTTTTCTTTTCTTCTACTTCTTCTCCTTCCTTACTATTTCTTCTTTATATACTTGCACATCTTTACAACCTTTCCCATTATTCCCGCGAAATTATTCCTAAAATAAACTTGTTCATCAAGCAGAAAGGATAAAAGCAACAATCAAAATTATTCTAGTGCGCACTGAATATTCGATTTAATCAACGAGAGTTGTGTATAGTTTTGTTAATATTTCCCGTTATGTCTGGACTTGTTCATCTTCTCGGTGAACTGTCACTTATAATTCGATTAATTCTGATGGAATTAAACGTGTTTCCTTTTTCTCTCTTTCTTTTTTCCCTTCTATAAATGTGTCCAATGGCACTTTCTTATGCCTGTGCGTGTGAAGACCCCCAAAAAATAATTTATATGCAGTCTTCATACGAAGATATTGTCCAATCAGAAGAGCAATTCGTTGTACACTACATTTGAACTGTCGGATATGTTACATACTTTCGCATTGTCTCTGCTGATATTCAAGAATATTAGCATAGATGAATAATTCCAGTATTTGTACAATATTATAGATAGAAATTAAATTCTTATTTTTCTGAATATATCTTTCAAATACACACACTCACATATGCAGTGAATGATGAGCGCTTCTTCTCAGTACGTGAGCGACCAGAGCTCTCCACAATTTCTTTCCCCTTGAATCCAAATTTTGTCTACTCCCTCTCTCTCCTAATCGTTTACACAAGCACCATCTCCTCCTTCCTATTCTTCTGTTAAAATGAAATGCCAGTGTTATTTTCATTTTTGCACAATTTAAACGACCATTTATCCATCGTAATCGCACCATATATATATATATATATATATATATATATATATATATATATATATAGCATAGTTGGAAACCTTTTGGCACTTTCCTTCCAATAATGGATGTCACTTATCTCCAGTTAATTCCCCTCTGAAAGTTCTTCACCGGGTATTGAACTAACACTCTTTGGGTCCTTTCATTGGATCTAACTAACGCCTTTATCCACTGAGCCACGTGTCCTAGTAACAGATAACTGACATCCATTAAACATGGCACGTGGAAATAGAAAAGTCTACCCCAGTGAGCGAAATAAAGGGTTCAGTTCGACATTCCAACCACCTGAAGAAGGGCGGAGCGTACAACGACTGAAATGTTGTAATAAATATGGCGACAAAGATAAGGACAATTGTCCGAATAATACCTCATCTGAGAAATATAGAGAGATAGTGGCCAGACTTATCAAAAGAGAAAGTAACTAACTTAGAAGGAAAATTCTAGAGAGTGTGTATATCGAATCTTACCAAAATGTAAATCTACGCTCCGGATTCTTTCAAATATCGCCATTCCTGAAAGAATTATTTCTTTCCCAATCCAACATACATGACTATAAAAATATTTTAAAAAAAAAGAAAATATTGCGATTAGACCCATGACATCTTAGGCAAAATAGATAACACATAAATTAATTCCAAATTAAATGAATGTAAATACTAATTTTTACACACAAATTCTAAAATATCACTTTCGTTTATTATAAATTGAATTGTATCAATTCGTGCCACTTCCCGGTCCCATATCTTGCCTAACATTTCAGCTAAGCTGATGGATATAAATGAGCGTTTCTAAATTCAAAACGTTTTGAAAAACCAATAACATTTTTGCACTTGCATATAAATAATTGTTACAAAATTAAAATCCATCATAAAGTTCACAGAAGACGAAACGTGTCGGCTAACATGAGTTTCCTTTTTGTGTTTATTCATGTTCTATTATGTAGTATACTATTCAATTTTTTCCTATATATATATATATATATATATATATATATATATATATATATATATATATATACACACACAGTAGCGGCCATAATATAGGGAACGGAAACTAAAAATACATAAATATGTGTATTAATTAAAAGTAATGCGTGATTAGCAATGAAAATTTTACCGAATAAAGATTAGGTGTCATGCATAAATATTATACAAAGTTACAAAAATTTACATAATATTTTTTTTTTTAATAAAGATTAAATGGAACAAAGGAAATAAGCTACTGAACAAAAGTTAAGGAACGATCTTGTTAATACTTGATTGTGAACAAAATATCAACAAAATTTAATATTTGATAAACATCCCCTTATTTTTCAAAGACTTCTCTGCATCGTCGACCCCATGATCTAATTATCTTCCAAAAAATATTTTCCCATTCGTTCCAATAATTAGGTGATCCTGTGCGATTCCTTCTTCTTCAAATAAAGCCAAACCTTTCTAAGCCTTGGCTGGCCAATTAGGTGCTCTGTCCTTTTTCAAAGAAAATAACCTCTGAGCCTTCATAAAGATTATGGTGAAAATAATCTTGGTACCACATGCTGCTGAAGAAGCCTTTTGTAAATCTCATCATTGATATTGCCATTTACGCGATGATAGGGCCAACTCCTGCAGATGAAATCATTCCCCACACCATCACACTGCCGCCACCAAACTAAACGGTTTTCTTGACACATTGAGAAGACAGTCTTTTACCTGTTCTACGGCGTACGTAAGTTTTGCCCTCAGAACCAAATATAGTATACTTGGACTCGTCACTGAAATGAAGTGTATCCCATTGTGCGTCAGTCCAAACAACATGTTCTCTCGCATAATCCAGACGTGCCCTTTCGTTTCGCTTTGAAATGAGAGGCTTCGAATCTGGAATACGGGCATGCAATCCTGCATTTTTTAACCTGCGAGCAACCGCAACCTTGAGATCTTATTATCTGTCTCTTTATTAAATTTACGGGCAATTGATGTAGCAGTTTCAAACAATTTTACAATTCTTCGATCTTCTCTTTGCGATGTTTTTGGAGGTCTGCAAGTTTTTGGTTTTGCATCTAACGTTTTATCGGTTTTATACCAGCTAATTACACTATGAACGACACTTTCAGACCTATGAACAATATCAGAAATTTCTGAAATTGACTTTTTTCTTGATAGCGATAATGAGTTTTTTTTCTTCAAAAGAGAGCGTTTTGCGTGTAGAATTTGCCATATTGCTTAAAAATAAAGTCCTAACGATAAATAAACTTTTACTTATTGTTGAAAAACTCCATCGAGTTTTTTAACAATGTAAATTAAATGTTTATGCAAATTATCAACATCGTTCCTTAACTTTTGTCCAGTAGCTTATTTCCTTTTCCAAGGCACTCTCCAGACATTTATGTCGTAGTGAATTATTTTCTACTTTGATCAGAGTAGCATTTTTTCATGTCAAAATTGTGGTCACTAAAAAATTCTAAAGTCCCCAGCACAAAACATTCGTACGCATATGAAGTCATTCCAACGTAGCAATTTTTTTCCACTTTGTGATATAATTTCCCCTTTGTGATATAATTTCCCCTTTGTGATATAATTTCCCCAACATAATTCTTAAAGCAATATATATCGTTAACACACACTAGGTCATTTACCCATTCTACCAATCTATACTACTGTAATATTAATATTGAATATAAATAAGGGGTCTATGTATTCTATCATATATATATATATATATATATATATATATATATAAGTGATGGAAATTATTAACAGGATTTGAGATAATCATAATTAAGTTATTCATCGAGTCGAGAAGAAACCTCAACAGAATGCAGAAAGCACTGGACGGCCGTTTCGTCATATATTTGGGACTCATCAACAGTGCGCGTCCACTGACAATAATTCAAACCCGGACCGTTACGATATGAAGCAAACTCCATACCAATTGCAACGGGCCTCGGTGACGAAGTCTTAACGAATTAGACTCGATATAGTGCTGCTCGTGATGAAACTCATCCGAGTTTCCTTTAGCCATAAGGAACTGCTGATAAATCCCAAATATCGGACGAAACGGCTTCTTCTAGACTCGATCAATTACTTAATTCTTTGGGACAATATGTAACTAATCCAATAAAATTAGGAAGTTTACTCTGATTATTGTGCATAAAATTTAAAATATTTCATTTTTATAGATTTGACGGCAGGTACCTGATATATCTCCTAATCGTTGTTCTGTCAATCGTTTACATAAGCTTCTGCTGCTGCTTCTTCTTCTATATTCAGTGTCTTTTCAATAGGTAAGCGACCATAGCTCTCCAAAATTTTGTTTTCCTTGCATCCAAATTTTGTCTACTCGCTATCTCTCCTAATTATTTACACAAGCCCCTCCTCCCCCTCCGCTACTTCTTCTGGTAAAATGAGATGCCAGTATTATTTGCATTTTTGCACAATTTAGACATGAATTTATCCATCCTACCATATATATATATATATATATATATATATATATATATATATATATATATATATACAAATTATGCGGATATGAGGGAGATATAATGGTTTAGTCTAGACTTAAAGCGGATAAAATTGTAATGATCCTGGGAATCATCCCCTCGAGAATCCCTTCAACAATGTAGGATTCTTTATGAAAAAAAACTGTCTAAATTATTTCCTACCAATGGAATGCGTAGCGGTGTTTATGATTAATCCTGTTGTGGCACCCTGCATTATTAGAAAAACTAAAAATAAATATTCATAGAAATATGATTTAATTTTTATTCGGTTTATTAACTAGTTGTTAGTTATTTAGACGAAGAATAATTTTTTGAGAATAATTCTCTAATTGTATTTAGGCGATCCTAAGGGAAGAAGAAGGGAAAAAGAAAGAGGAAAAGAAAGGAAAAGAGAGGGAGAGATGGGTAATGCAAAAGCCGGTCATAAGCGAAAACAGGTGTCAAGAGATATCTAGGCCAACGCGCCTGACCGAATTTCGAACAATAGAAATTAAGAATAAGTCTAGAGATAATGAAAGAAATAAAAAGAAAACAGACATGGTAAAAGTGGATGAACATACGTACGATTGATAAAAATATCGGTCAAAACATCTGGCCTACTTTTGTGTCCACGGAATGTAGAAGCTCATTATCAATTTGGAGAAATGGGATTTTTAGAACAATGGAAAACGAAATATTAATCGGAAAGGGGTGTCTTTGGAATGAGAAGGTGACCGCTGGAATTGTATACAGATCCTGACCTGTTGAAGATTAGAACCCCCACGATGATGAAGTGAGGATATTTTCAATTCAGATAATTAAGATTTTGACTGTCAGCCCTGAACGAAAATAAAGGAATGAAAACAATTGTTTTGGCTCACAGAAAAGCGCCAGCGAGACGAGAAAAATTCTTCCTGAAGTCACATCTAATTAGCGGCGGGCTGTTTTGACAAAAACAAAAAGGTGAGAAAGGCCGAGATTGTCATTTTCGTGCGTGCGAAAAAGGCCAAATTGATTTTTGTGTTTTTTAGCAAGGTGTTTCTTTCCCAGAACAAAGCCGGGATAGACCACGATTGAGACGTCACGAAGGACGGAGACGCCCAACCAGAATCTCATTAGCCGAAAGTGGTCACGTGATATGCGAGAAAGAGGATAAAGGACGCTCGACCAGGACCCATTGGTCGAAAACGGTCACCTGACATACGAGAGACCGGGAGAGATGGGTATGCGCCTCCCCCCCAGAGGCACTGTGAGGAAGTAGGGGTGAAAATAAGAGCGATAATGGGAAATCAGGAATAATGCGACTTTTGGAATTATCAAGAAAACCCTGACCCCGACAGACCCACCCCAGTTTGTTGCGGCGTCAATAAAAGCAGAACCCCAACCGACAGAAATCAGAGAGTTGCGGGGTAGACGGCCAAAGCAGTTGGAACGCGGGCGGCAGGCCCGGTTCACTCGCCCCTTTGCGGGCAAGAGAATCCGGAATGAAGAAATTCGTCCAACCAAGTCGAAGAGAAGAAAATTACTCGAAAGCCGCAGAGAAGTTGGAGAAGAGTTGCAGGCCAGACAGGCAGTGAAGTTGCATGCCAAACAAGCAGAACAGTTCAGCCCCGGAAGGCAGAGAGAAGAGTTCACCTCAGACGGCAGAGAGAAGAGTTCGGACCTTGGCGAGAAGAGTTGCAGGACGGAAGAAGAAGAAGTTACTTGCTGTTGCGTCTAGAAGAAGTTGAAACCAGGCCAAGCCTGAGGGTGGAAATTCGTCCAACCCAAATCGAAGTGAAGAAATACGTCCAACTCAAGCCGAAGCGAATAAGCTCGTCCAACTCAAGCCGAAGAGAAGAATCAGCCGTGAACGACTGGTAGAGATTAGCACCCAGTGTCGAAACCAAACCACACTCCGACATACAAAATTCTAGAGAGTAGGCAACTCGAAGTCTTTAAATTGTATGATAGAAGCTTGGTGCCACAGTCCACAAAACGGGTCGGGAAGTAAGAATAATTTTTATGTAACGAACATATAAAAAGGTTGTTACCCTTTCTTATCAGTAATTTTTGCCTCGTGAGTTTTTTTTTTTTTTTTTGCTTGTGTGTTGCCACCCCGTTGAACCCAGCTGGCATACGGCCCCCGACTCCTGTTTGATCCCGTCTGTCTAAGATCTAATCACAACGTGGGTAGGCAGACCGGAGATCAGTACAGTTACCCTAGTAACCAGGTGTTGGAAGCGAGTTGGGAACGGCGAGGCTGGTAATCATCTAACCAGAGGGTTGGAACGTCACACTTGGAGCAGCGGCAAAAACGTCACAACTGGTGTTGTCCGTGACCAGGATCGACCCTTGGGCGGCCACATCACGTCACGTCACAGTTGGAGCCGCGAACGAGATCGAACGACAGAGTCGACGCTGCGACCAAGGAGGGGCGACGTCACACTGTGCAGATGCCAGAGAATGTCCTCGGTGCAAAAGTAACTGAGAAATGTATCTTGTCTAAAACCTTTCCATGGATTTGCGGTGTTTCGTTTCTGAGTTGTAGTTTTGGAAGGCAACTTTCGTTCTTCCCGGTTGGTTTTCGGCGTTCTTGTTTCACTTTTGCAACTAACTTTGCAGATAAGAAAAAAAAATTGCACATCCTTGAATCTGACGCCCTTGTTTGCAAGTGGACTCGTCCAGCATTCTCTCTTTACTGAAGTTTAGGAGTTAAATCGGATTCTTTTAATTTCTGTAATGTTAATCTGAGCTTTCCTATGACTGCTAGGTGACCCCTCCCACAATTGATGTGTGGACAAGTTTTAGAATGTAAAAAGCATTCCTGAATTTGCCATTGATGGTATGTAAAGTGATATTGTCCGGTAAGCAAAGTGGGAAAGATACTAAAAATTTGGCTAACGCGTGTTGAATTCCTCAGTGTATTTACTATTGTTGAATTTATCGCTAACATTTTTTGTCGAGCCTTACAATCTCCACATTTCGTTCAATTTTGTAAGTCAAATTATGAAATTTGAATAAACTGATTTTTTGGAAAAATACCTTTCAAAAATACCCCCTGATTTTTTTTGGAAAAATACCATTCACAAATACCCCCTGATTTATTTTAGAAAATACCATTCACAAATACCCCTGATTTATTTTGAAAAAATACCTTTCAAAAATACACCCTGATTTATTTCGGGAAAATACCTTAAAAAAAACCCTGATTTATTTCGAAAAAATACCAATCACAAATACCCCCTGATTTATTTTGGAAAAATACCATTCAAAAATAACCCCTGATTTATTTTGGAAAAATACCATTCACAAATACCTTCTGATTTATTTGGGAAAAATGCTATTCACAAATACCCCCTGATTTATTTGGGAAAAATACCATTCACAAATACCCTCTGATTTGTTTGGGGAAAATACTATTCATAAATACACCTTGATTTATTTGGGAAAATACCATTCACAAATATCCCCTGATATATTTTTAAAAATACCATTCACAAATACCCCCTGATTTATTTGGGACAAATGCCTTTCAAAAATACCCCCTGATTTATTTCGGAAATATACATTTAAAAAATACCCCCTGATTTATTTCAGAAAAAATACCATTCACAAATGCCCCCTGATTTATTTTGGAAAAATACCATTCACAAATATCCCCTGATTTATTTTGAAAAATACCATTCACAAATACCCCCTGATTTATTTGGGACAAATGCCTTTCAAATATATCCCCTGATTTATTTTGAAAAATACCATTCACAAATACCCCCTGATTTATTTGGGACAAATGCCTTTCAAAAATACCCCCTGATTTATTTCGGAAATATACATTTAAAATTATCCCCTGATTTATTTCGGAAAAAATACCATTCACAAATGCCCCCTGATTTATTTTGGAAAAATACCATTCAAAAATAGCACCGGTTTAATAATTTCTTTAATTTAATTTAATTTTATAAGACTTCATGGTAAACAATATTTTTGAGAAAGAAATGTTTTTCCTTATTCCTTTTTAACTTTTTCAAGAATAATTTCTTAGAGCATGCAGAATGCAAATGGATATACGTAAATATTTCATTCTGGAGACTAATTCCATCTTTTTGGGGCGTTTGGCCTTGGGATTTGTTTATAGTCAGGGCGGACTGCAAACTGTTTTTTTGTATATACAAAAACTTAGAAAAACCAATACTGCATTGTAATTAAATAAGTCTTTGTTCTTTTAATCATTAAATTGTTTTTTTTTTAAATAGTTGGAGTTTTTTGCATGTTAAATAATAAATCTTTTAATTTGTAAAAAGAAATTAATAAAAATTTATTGTATTAAGCTACGCTTCCTAGTAAAACCAAATGTAATTTGTACTTTGTACAGCCATACGTGTTTGCACTTCTCTCCAAAATTTGGTTACAATCGGTAAATGTATGGCTATTTTAGAGGATGTGACGGACGGACGGAATAACGAAAGCCATATAATTTTATATATATAGGTGTGGGAGACTTTACTATCTGCTGTGGATCACCTTACATGAAAAGAGACGGGAAACAGACGAACTTTGAAGAATGAATCTGAACGCCGCTGTGCCGCATAAAAAATCGGAAATAAGTAGCAGACTTATTGTGTTGGCATGGCTCAATAACCAAAGGACTTGTTAGCCTCCATGGCTTATTTAATTGCATATTTCACCCAATGTAACCATTCAAGAGCAAAGGGTAGACAGTTACTGAATGAGGCGCGCGATAGGATTATAAACGAATTTGGTAGGAACTAAAAATTATGAGGATAATTATGACATATAAAGGATAACCTCTGAATGGGGACATGACGTTCTATACTACAGGTCTATTCATGGTGTAACTAATGATCGGAAGGTGTATTTTAAAACTTTTGAATTTCCGAAATTTGGGAAGAAAGGTTAAAAATGAAACACCATTCTTAACAAATTACGTTTCGTTAATTTTGCAGGATGAAATGTTTACATTTGCTTCTATTTGATTAATTAATTGTAAAGTAAAATAAATTAAACATACTTTTTTTTCTAATAGATTTTAAAAAGAAAAACGCAAATTACTCATAACAAAATAAATTTTATCGACAACATATTTATTGTGATGAATAAAAACTATCATATAAAAATATTGAATTAACTATACAACAGGGCCATTTTTAAAATCATTGTAAAAATAGAATCCAGGAAAAAGTCGTTTGAAAAAATCTCTATTAATAATTAGACATCAAACAACATTAAAATTAAATTTCTTGAGAGAATTTTTGTTGTATTTATAAGAGGAAAGACGAGAAAAAATCTAATTAATAAATTATAGAGAAAGCGAAGAAAATAAATTATGAAGTAAGACAAGAAAAAAAGAAAGTCGAATTAATAAATCAAGTAAATTGATACATTCTTTGCTTAGAGCGTACAACCTCATTTCAGTCTTCATTTCTGCCTCATAGCGTTGAAACACCGATTCCTGTACCATCACCAAAGTTAAGCAACGTCAAGCTTGGTTAATATCTACATGGGTGACCGCTTGGGAATCGAGGTGAAGTAATCTTGGATATACGGGTTGATGTAGTGGATAATGGCTATGGGTTAATTAGTAAGACTTGTATATATATATAACTATTATTATCTCTACCTCAAAAAATGCAAATAAATATAAAAATTGCATACAAAATATTTAATCGCAGAGCCGATTTCCAAATTTAGTTGCGTTTATTATATTCACTTACGTGCAAGTATCGTTGGGAAAGGTAGGAATCTATCTCTGCCCGCTTCATTCTATCACCGACGATAAACTAAATCCGGCAGCAAGGCCTTTGTTCGGGTTATTGAAGGTTTTCAGGAGCTTGGAACCAACTCATAAGTATTCTGAGGTCTACCCTGACCCGGAGTGGTAGCCATGTTAGCTATGGAAAAATATTGAAAACCCAAAAGACAACACTATGAAATTATTAAAATAAATATTTATAGTAAAAATAACAGCAATAATTGGCCCTGATCTGGCATCTCGTCTACAATCACTCTCTCACAGACGCGCCGTCGCCTCTCTCTGTCTTTCCTACAAATACTTTCATGGTAATTGCTCCGATGAGCTGCTTTCACTGGTTCCCAGACTTCATGAATTCAAGCGCCTTACGAGGCTGGCATCCTGCTTCCACCCTTACACTGTAGAAACTTTTAAATGTAGCCGTCTCTTCTACTCCAATAGTTTCATACCTCGCACCTCTCGCCTGTGGAACATCCTTCCCTATTCTTGTTTCCCTGAGAGCTATAATCTCCAACTATTCAAATGTAATGTCAATCGACATCTCCAGTTACCTTGATCTACCCACTATCCTTCTCCTCATCCTTTCTTCTATCACTCCTATTTGCTCTTGCTCCAAATCTTCTGCAACCCCCTGCATCCTAATGGCTTCCAGTCTTGCTCGGGGCGTAATGCTTAAAAAAATACATTTTTATGTAAAAAAAAAGGTAACAACAATATTTATAGTTGTTCATTGATCTCGCATACGTGTGCGATAATATATCGCCCCCGTTTTCTGGGAAGAAACGAATGGTGTTTCTGGTGCTGCTAGTACGTCATGGATGGAGGGAATCTTGCGATACGAACGCTATTCTCATCAGGCTCTGGTCGGATTCTTTCAGCATCAGCTGAAAGTGAAGATCAGAACTGATAGAAAGCGTTTGATATCGATAAATCTCAGCGAAAGGTGGGTGAATGTAGCGAGCTTGGTTGGCGTGAAAGGGGTTAAAATTGAGTCTATTTTTTAAGTCCACTTGGTCACAACGATGCAGTTTCCTCTGATCCCCCCCCCCGGTTAAGGTAGACACTCTTGGTTTGCCTAGTTAATGTGAATAAGTGTTGCACCTTGACAGTACCTGACACTCTTTTGTTATGATCCATGTCGAGATCCCCAATCTTCTCAGTTTGATTTTGATCCACGTTTTCATCTCGGCTGGATCAGAATTTATTTTTCCCATTCCCTCATTTATTCCCCCTTCCCATTTTATTAATGAGTGTGCTTCTTGATTCTATCTAGCGATAGAATCCAGGGACCACTATTATTATTTTAAGGAATGGACGGTTCCTACTAACATTGTTTTCGTTTTGTCTTTGGTTGACATTTTGAGTTTCTTATTGCGGTTCATATACCCTCCCCATCATTTCATGTTTTCATGGGATTTTTATTTATATACATATATATACGAACATTAGAATTGTTAATTCATGGGGTTTTTTTTATAGGACCATTGTGTATATGTGGTATTGTGGTGTGTGCAGGATTGAAAGGGGATTGGTGAGTTCTTGTGGAGAATGTGTAATTGTAATCTATGAATGGGTCATGATTGTGATTAACTAGGAATAGGATAGCTAGTGAATGACCAGCTTTTTCCCCACTTCCCCTTCGGCCATGTGCCACAATTTTGTATTATTTACAGCGAATAAATATGTCGGCAGAATACAAAGCCACTCTGACTATTTTGAGGGGTGGACGGATCTCACTATCATATGTTTTGTTTGAGTTTCTTTTAGTTTCAATTTTAGTTTGTTTCATGAAATTTTTATATATTTTTGTATTTAAGGAATTTGAAATTTTTATAACATGGGGTGTTTTTTTTTTGTAACTTCCCTCGGTGAGTATGTGGCATTGTGGTTTCTGTAGGATTGAATGGTGATGAACGAGTTCTTGTGGTAAATGGAGCAATTTTATTGGATGAATGGGTCATGATCGTGATTACCTAGGAATAGGATAGTTAGTGAAGACCAGCCTCTCCCCACTTCCCCTTTTGACCATGTGCCACGATTATTGTACATTATATACAGTAATAAATATAATATCTATTTATAGTAAAATTAGAATTTTAGACTATCATCAGAGTGATCATATCTTTAGTGGTTACGCGACTTGTTAAATACATTGTTCGACATTGATCCCAACAGTCAACTTTTCTCTGGATACATTTGTCCGTTGTGAATGTTAGACTGCAATCATATTGATCATAGCTTTAGTAGATACCTGATTTATTAAATATATTGTTTAAAATTAACCTCAAGTATCGAATTTTCACTGGGTACCTTTGATTCTGTAAAAGTTTCCCGGTAATCAGAATCATCATAGCTCTAGTTAAGCCTCGATCTATTAAATATATTCAACAAAGTTTCTTTTTTTTTATCTGTTGAATTTTCCAAGGATACATTTGCTCGTGTCAAATTTAGACTAGAGTCAGATAGATCTTAGCTTTAGTAGATACATGAGTTTTTTAAAAATATAATGGCGGAAATTCCTCTTAAGTAGCGGCTGTCTGATGGCTATCATCTGAATCATTTATAAATTTAGACTTGAATCGGAAATTTTTATAGCATTATTAAAACATAATTAAATCTTCAAAAACAGGATTTTTATTTAATTTGACTCGGAAAAAAATTGCTGCCGAAATAACAGACATTTAATTTTTTTGCCGGTTGTATGTTTTTACAGTACACATACGGGTGTATACCTACGTGTATAGATGTGCTTTTGTGTGCATCCCGACGTATACGACTTCCGGTTTGCACGCTTGCTGCTAATTAGGTGAAAGTGTGACTTGTTAATAATCACGGTGTTTGTCTGGCCGAAGCGGATGGCAACTGGTGACACGATCTTGGGTAATAAATATCAGAGATGAGCAAGTTCAGGTGTTAGGATTCCAGAGGGGCAAAGAGAAATTGTGTGAATGGGAGACAATGAGACAATGCAACAGGTTGCAGAGAGGACAGTTGTCTTGAATAACAAAACGTTGGCTGATGTTGAAATCGTCGGTTCATCTTTTAACGTAATGTCGCCGCGAAACAGGAATAAAAAGAAGAGATGGAATGAAATTAGACGGAACAGAGAAGAAGAAAATCACTGTGAAGAAAGTGAGAATAAGTGTTAATATTAAAGGTGAAGAAAAAAGTAGATGTTGAGAAGAAGAAAAAAAAAGAACAGATAAGAAGAAAAAAAGAAGGAAAAAGCGCTAAAAATTATCATCAAAATTAAGAATTTGACATGAATGCTAAATGTAGAAAGAGAAAGAAGAACAACAAAGGAAAAAGAGGACGAAAAATAGATTAAAAGAAGAAAAAGAATAGCAGACGGGTAGAAGAAGAAAAAAGAAAAATTAGTCAAGAAGAGGAAGAATCAAGCAAGAAGAAAGAAAAAAAGGCCATTAAAAAAGAAGAAAATGATATCGAAAGAAAAGAAAAATAGAAAAAAAAAGGAGAATAAAAGAAGGAAAAGCAGACAAAAAAACAATCCGAAGCAAAAAGAAAAAGATAGAGAAAGTAAAAGAAGAAGGAATATAAGAAGGAAAGAGTAAAAAGGAGAAGATAAGACAAAGAATAAGAAGAAGAAAAGAAGAGGAAAAGAATAGTAAGAAGAAGAAAAGAAGAAGACAAAACGATCAAGAAGAAAAGGGGAAGAAAAATCTGCCAAGGTGTGGAACAATTGGAACAAGAAGAAGTCGACGTAAAAAAGAGCAGAAAGAAGAAAATGATGCAGACTGAAAAGGTGTAGAAGAAAAAGACATGGCGAAAAAAAGACCCAAAGATATAGAAATAGAGAGAAAAAGATGCAAGAAAAAAAAGGAAGAAGAAACAAGCATGATGATTAAAAAAAATAAACAAAAAAAATAACAGAAAGCAAAAAAAAAAAAGGAACGTTAAAGTGAAATAACAAGAAGAAGAAGTAAAAGATGAAGATGAAGAAGTAAAATGGAAAAAATATTTGGCAGGAAGACGTAGATAATGAAGAAGAAGCAGAGAAGAAGAAAAAAGAAAAAGAAAAAAGAATCCGACAAGAAGAAGAAGAAAAATAAGAAACAGAAGACGACGAAGGAAAAAAAAGGAAAATAATAAGACATGAATAAGAAACCAAGAAAAAGCAGAATAGGAGACGGTGAAGTCGAAGGAGAAAAAAGAAAAATAATCAGAGAAGAAGAAGCAGAGAAGATAAAGAAGAAAAAGGAATCCAATATGAAGAATTAAATGATAAAGAAAAAAAAAGAAAAAGAATCAACCAAGAAGTAGTAGTAGTAGTAGAAGAAGAAGAAGAAGAAGAAGGAGACAAGACAAAGACGAAGCTGCGATGTCGAAGAAGAAAAAAGAAAAATAATCAAGTAACAAGTAGTAGTAGTGGTATTAGAAGAGGAAGAAGAAAAAGAAGAAGAAGAAGAAGAAGAAAAAGAAGAAAACAACAAGACAAAGAAGAAGCTGAATTGTCGAAGAAGAAAAAGAATCAGGTAAGAAGCAGTAGTAGTAGTAATATTAGAAGAAGAAGAAGAAGAAGAAGAAAAAGAAGAAAACACACAAGACGAAGAAGCTGAGATGTCGAAGAAGGAAAGATGTCGAAAAGGAAAATGAATCATGCATGAAAAAAAAGAAGTAAAAAGAAGGAGATGTATAATCAATAGGAAAAATCTGAAAAGGAGAAGAACAAGAAACAGAGAAGAGAAGGGCGAAAAATCTGTCAATGCGCAAGAAAAGAAGAAAAAATGAGAAGAAAAAGAGACAAGAAAGAAATATAGATAAGAAAAAAAGTAGTTTTGAAACGAGGAAGATGACAATACACATTAGAAGAAGAGGAGAATAAAGAAATAAAGATTAAAAAAAAAAATAACAAGGAAGATTTTAATGTAATTGTCAGTTTACTCTAACATGCAAAAGAGAATCCTATATTTAACAATCGGGTCTCGTATAGCGGGAAAACAATTGAGGTTGAGGGAGATGCTATGAAATGAAATTTAACTTTTCTGAACGTCAAATATTTAGCAACTTCCTTTTTCAATATTAGAATCCAGGCGCACAGAGGTCACCGAGTAATGCATTCTACTTCTCGAATGTTGAGGACCTCCGATTAGACAATAAAAGATTCCAGAAATGAATGACACCCGAGATTTAGGCTATTCGAAATTATAAATCAATATTCTAGCCAAGTTTTCCATGTAATTCGTATTCGCGTGGAAATCTAACCGTAGCGCGGAAGAAGATTACAAATATATTGTTATGCCATTTTCCCAACTGAGGCAAGGTCTACCACTCGTGAAAAAAATCGGATTTTGTCTTGGTAGTGTATAATGAAATTATTTATGCTACAATATCTTTCACATTTTCTTAAGTTTGGAGGTGTGTATAAAAAGAAAACATCTTCTGCTATCCGTGATCCTGGCTCTTCACAACTGCCTATCCCTTGTAAGCTCTTAATAAATTTTTCAGTATCTGTGTATATTTCTGAGATGAGGTATTATGTACACTATTTACATTATTCGGACTATTGTCCTCATCTTTGTCGACATATTTATTACAACGTTTCGGCCGTTGTTCTTCAGGTGGTTGGAATGTCGAACTGAACACTTTATTTCGCTCGCTGGGGTAGACTGTTCTAGTTCCACGTGCCATGTCTAATGGATGTCAGTTATCAGTTATCTCCTGTTAATTCCTCTCTCCAAGTTCTCCACCGCCTTAAACAGGTATTGAACTCACACTCTCTGGATCTTGTCACTGAATATAACTAAGTACTTTATGACATCGATGAATACCTGTGTGTTCTCAGAAAGCTTCTTCATGTGCACTAAAAATCTTATGGAAACTGAGTGTTTCCTGTTGCCGTTACGTTCTAGTATTTCTTTGAGACAGATCTTTGATGAATTTCAATGAATAAGCGAAATTCAGATGGAACAAACCGTGAAATATGGTCCGTTGATAGAGAAGAAAAAGTCAGATTCTCATTTCTCTATCTGAAACGAGAAATAAAAGCATCATCCTTAAGCAGCCACTATTCTTTGATATTAGATGCCAAAAGTTAAGCATTTTCCATTTTACAATGCCAAGTCTGTAACCAAATCGTTTAAATCTCCCTGAGAAAATTTCTGTGGTTCATGGTTTTCAAATAAAAAAGACTTCATCCTCTTCTGTCGATTCCATTTCACTAGTAATTTCCTCAGAAAGTACTCCTTCGTCAGACATTTGAAGCCATTCTCCAGTGGTACAGGAACAGGAAGACCATCATCGTTGTGTGGTACTGGACTTCTTGCTGATTCCAAGGTGGAATACATAATCTTATACTCAGTCCTAAACCTATATATAGTAACCATGCAGAATTATACAATCTTTGAAAGCTGGAAGACCTCATTAGCAATGGTATTTACAGCAAAGTAAAAAAAGGATCCTACAGTGAAAACGAAAGGCAAACTGTCCCAGATCCTAATCAAGAACAAGGATCCCTTCGCACCTAAGACGTATAGGCATTTATCGCAGCGTTACACCAAGCTACTTCACATATACGGTCTCCCTAAGATTCACAAAGACGGTATTCCGCTCAGACCGATTGTTAGTTGTCAAGGCTCTGTGTGCCACCCTCTGAGTCGCATCCTTCTATATATAATTAACCCATTCATCGGAAAGTCTCCTTCATATGCTCCCATCCTATACAAATATGGTAAGCTTGGACGTGGTGAGTTTGTTCACTTTTCTAGTTCCACGTGCCATGTTTAACACATGGCACTGTGGATAAAGGCGTTGGCTAGATCCAGTGACAGGAGCCAAAGCGCGTGAGTTCAATACCCGGTTAAGGCAGTGGAGAACTTTGAGAGGGAAAATTAACAGGAGATAACTGATAACTGACATCCATTAAACATGGCACGTGGAATTAGAACAGTCTACCCCAGTGAGCGAAATAAAGGGTTCAGTTCGACATTCCAACCACCTGAAGAAGGCCGGAGCGTACAATGGCCGAAACGTTGTAATAAATATGGCGGCAAAGATGAGGACAATAGTCCGAATCATGTAAATAATGAAAACATGTTATTTAAGTAAGAAAATCAGGTACTGAAAATTGTAATTAAAAATAGGAAAATTTGCGCTGGGTACTATATACCCATGGTTAGTGTTCTCGGGTTAACGTACCCAGAGTTTTGTCCTAATTCCAGTTTGATGTGCGCTGTATTCACCAGAATTTTGATGATAAATATTGTTTTTGGTTCAGTATGTTGATTGTCTGATGGAGTTCGCATTCATTTGCAACTGGTTTCTTAATTTGATACTTATGCTCAGAGTTACTTCAAAAAGAGCAGTATAGTGTAAAAGGTTTTCTTTACTCTGGTTGTTTTTAACGGACTACCAACCTTTCTGTGTTATACAAAGTTATTCAAAATCTAAATATTTGGTACGCAATTTTGATTACGGTTTCTTGATACAGGTTTTACTAATTAACCCATATCGGGGAGGTAGAAAATACATTTTCCATGTGTATTTGCACGTAAGTGAATATAACCAAACTAACTAGAATCGGAACTCGGCTCTCCGATTAAAAAGTAGGAGCCATTAGCCTTCCAAGCTTACAGCACATGGTATCTCCATGCGGTTATCAATATAGCTACTGATGTTGAAGCTAGGTACGACATTGCTTAACTTTATTATGTTTAATCGTGATGTGGCCTTTAGCACAACTGTAAAAGGATATCTACCTATGTGTCATAGATTGTGTAAAAACGTTCAGATAGAGGAAACGGGGAGCCGAGTTCGAATTCCACTCGAATCCATTGCATTCATTTACGTGCTAATAAACTTGGGAAAGATATGACTCATCTTCTTCTCCCCCAGCTATGGGTTCTATAGCCTTGGATGGCAACTAGTCTACCGTAGAAAGAAATGGCAACCTACTGTAGAAAAAATCTGCCTCGTCAGTCATGTATCTTTCGATACATGATCGCCTAAGCGTGTATCACGTATGGCACATAACTGACTGAAAAACATTTGATAAAATAAGTTATAAAACTTGAACTTCTAGGTAAGCTTGATGTATTTGGGAAAGAATATTAAAATAAAATAAACATATACAGGGAAAAAACAGCCTGCATTCGTATAGAAAAAGAATAAAAAGTGACGTAAGTCGATTCAGAGAGAATTCGAAATCCTACCAAGATTCATTATTGGTGGCCGTAAACTTAACTACATTAGATGCGAAGATGACAGCGTTGATTTTAAACAGAAAATAAACTACTGGAAGCACAACAGAAGGTAGTGAATGCAACACTGAAATCCGAAGATGTATTGAAATTGTGAAATATGCCTTCTAAAACCTATGCAAACTATTAAGAAACAGGGAAACTTCGTTAGAAACAAAGGAATACTAAACTGTTATCTAATATAGACAACCTCATCAAAGATGGAGAAAAAACCTGAGGCTACAGACATGTGGTTTTGCAGAAGTATTATGAGAATACCATGAACTAAACATGTGAGCAACGGCGAAGTTTTAGAGATAATGGAAAACAAAATGACTCTACTTTCCTTCTGTAGAATCAAATTTCCGTTTCCACAATTCTCCATTTCATTTGTAAAGAAAAATTTGCAGGTTTCACTGTCATAGAGCAGTATTCATATTACATCGTCCTACTTTATTTGTAAGGAAATTTTCCAGTTTTTTTAATATTTCACTTTTGAAAATCATCCTTATAGTATTCCAATGCACTTTCAGGTTTCTGTGTCATATTTCCATCGCTTGAAAATAATTTATCTAATAGCTAAATTATGTGCTGTATATCTTGTATCGCTTCCACGCTAGTCAGAGCTTTATCTTTATTAAGTTAAGCTGTGAGAAATATTAATTCTGCCTCGAGGGATAATGCTGTTTGAGGTGCAACAATACAGATGTTCGTTTAAAAAATCAGACTAGACTATCAGATGCATAAAAGTCTTATGAAACGTAATTGTACTTGTATGAATATTAGGTGGGTCATACTATGATAGAAATAAAGCAGTAAAGAATTTTAAACAAATATCATATAATGAGAATGCCGTAAGTGAAAAAAAAAGCACCGTAAGATTTTACTTTGAAAAGAATGAATTATTATTATTATTATTATTATTATTATTATTATTATTATTATTATTATTATTATTTTCTTTGATTTCTGGCTTTTACATATTCCTTTCCGGGTCCCGCCCAGGGCCCTAAGATTAGAAATGGCATCATGACACTTTTCACTGACAAAAAAAAAAAAATTACATAGAGAAAGCCCTTCGTAAAGTGTGGGCTGTACGTGTCAGAACAATTTTTGTGTTTCTTTGAGGCATGGACTTCCAGGAATTCCTTCAATTAGTCTACTGGAATCTTTTCCAACCAATCCTGGGGCTCCAACTACAACAGAGATTGTTGATGTTCCCATATGCCACATTTTCGAGATTTCTATTTCAAGGTCCTTGTATTTTGTCAGCTTTTTGAATATCTTCAAAGATACATTGCAGTCAGCAGGGACTGCCATATCAATAAGGAGGCACCGTTTTTGATTATGGTCTTTATTATTATTATTATTATTATTATTATTATTTCCTCCGATTTTTTGTGTGTACTCATTACTTTCCGGGTCCCGACCAGAGACCAAAGGTCAGAAATGGTGCCATGATATTATTTTCCACTGAACAATTAAAAAAATAAAAAACACACACAGAGAGACATACTAACACGCACACACACATTTTATACAGATAAAACCTTTCGTAAGGTATAGGCTGTACTCGTGAAAAGGTTTTTTTGTATTTCTTTAAGATATGGACAACCAACTTCAATGAATCAATTGGGATCTTTCCCAATCAATTGGAATTGTTAATGTTTTCATATGCCACATGTTTGATATTTCGATTGCAAGCTCCTTGTATTTTGATAGTTTTTTTTTCAGAGACTGATATGTCAATAAGGATTTATCTTTGCGGTCTCTTACACGTTATGTTTAGTGGATACTCATAGGTCAGTAAATATTTTGTTTATTTATTATATCGTATATTTATTCATTTTCATCTTCCGCCTTGAATATTCGAGATGTCTTACTAGAAAAAAAAAATGTGTTCCCTGGGACACCACGAAACTTCGTTTGCCTAGGGAAAACCCTTATTAGATCGGACGGGTTTCCACCTCATGGCCACAAAAAAACCATCAGCCAAGCGAAGCCCAAATAACACAGACCCC
>CAHIKZ030000843.1:325000-375000 GCA_903632075.3 Acanthosepion pharaonis | reverse complement strand
TAGTCAGCCTCGATTTTTCTCTACGTTATGGTAGTTTCGTATCTAATTTGAAAATATTCCTGACGAAAATGCGGCTAGCATTCGGATGCTTCCAGCGCCCGTGACCGTATGTCGAAGGGCACCTCAAATTAATCCTGCCAATCGCCTGGTTGGTGGAATGAAAGCTCATGACTTGGTAGAAATTCCACCAACCAATAAGAAAAGGTTGCAAAAAAGGTGGAAAACGCTCAGAAACAAGGTACTTCTGCAAAAAGTGTGAAGTCCCACTCCACAAAGGACAATGCTTCAAAAGATATCATGCGTATACCCATTACTAATCTGGTAAGTCATTCCCAGGTATATCCATGAAAATGGAAGGCTGTAAAACACACTGGTGACAGTTTTCTGTTTAATAAATTATTAAGTTTGAAATTTGGCATTTTCTTTAAAAATGGCTGGCCGGATGGGGGCAGCACTGGTCAAATGAGTAGCAGTGAAAGTGTTAATGTGTGGGCTGGAACTGGAGGTGACTGCCTGTTAGGTCCATATGTTCTCAAAGCACATCTTACTGAAGCTGTCTACAGGGACGTTATTGTTTTGTTTTATTTTATTTTATAATCCTATTAAGACGCGCGTAGTTCATATATGATAACATTCCAGAACATTTAATCCTATTGTTCACGATAGCACTGGCTGACATCTACCATGAAAGATAGATAGGTAGGGGAGAAATTTTTTTCTTGGTCTATATGGTTCCCCCGACATTAATCCTTTGGATTTTTATCTGTGGGACCACCTTACACAAATGGTTTATGCAGTAGACGCTAATAATGAAGAGAGGCTTCATCAACGTGTAAAGGGGACAGCGAAACTATTTGACACCGTGTGAGAGTATTTTAAAGGGTCCGCCAGTCAGTGATCCGACGGGTGCATGCCTGTCTAGAAGCAAACGGATTTCATCATGAAAATTTGTTGCTGTGTTGAGGTAAAACGATGGTCTTTTGGATATATGTTTATGTATCCTGTATTTATCTATCCACCCACGAGGATAAAATGTGGCACAAGGCCGGTTTAAAGTGGGTATCTCCGAGCCCGTAGGCTCGGCCAAAAATATGGGTTCAAGGCCTGTCTACCACTCCGGACGAAACCCAGCCTATGTTTATGTATCCTATAGCCACACACACAAACACACACACACACACACACACACACACACACATATATATATATATATATATATATATATATATATATATATATATATATATATTAAGGCATTAAAAACTAGAAATGTTGTATTGCAGGCCATGATAAGTTTTAAAAAAAACACACACACCAGTCGACCGGTTTCGTCCCCCTCTCGTCAGAACTGTTAACGGGGAATTTAGATTATGAGGAAAGAAAAAAAAGTCTGTCATGGGTGACATGAATGAATGGACAGGAAGGAAGGAAAAAAAAATAAATAAATAAATAAAATTATACCAACCAAGCTGCTAGAAGCGCAGAACAGCAAGTCCAGCAAACAATCTCTTTGTTTGCAAAGAGAAGGCTGCCTGGACCTGATGTAAAGCGACTCCAACACCTTAAGATGGAAAAGTGAGTGCGAACTGGCCAAGACGAAAAACCAGTTCACACTGAAATCCATCGCACAAGTTGGATTCTTTATAAAATGATCCGCAATGGAAGACCCATACGTGTTACGAATGGTATCGCCCAAAGAAAATTTTTTGTTTTTCTTTTCCTCATAATCTAAATTCCCCGTTAACAGTTCTGACGAGAGGGGACGAAACCGGTCGACTGGTGTGTGTTTTTTTAAAACTTATCATGGCCTGCAATACAACATTTCTAGTTTTTAATGCCTTAATACGCTTTTTGTACCGTTTCAAACCTATTTAAATAATATATATATATATATATATATATATATATATATATATATATATATATATATATATATATAAGTTACGCAAAAGGTCTCTGGTGAGATAAACTATTACAATGGAGCCTTAAAGTGGTCTGTTTTTTCTTTAATATACATACATATATATATATATATATATATATATATATATATTATATATATATATATACTTTTGAATCTTTCTTCATACCAGTTGTCTGCGCTAGAATTATCAATCCTCTCGTATGGATTGGATGTTTGTGTTCCTCCGTCGCATATTAAACAAGAAATTTGTTCAAAGTTTGAAGTTTTGTTTGCTCCAGGGAGCCAAGTTTCAGCCTGATTCTGTTAGCAAGGTCAGTTACCTTAAAGCAAAGCTAAACACTATAGCACATTCTTACGCAGGTACTCCTCGTTCCCATAATGAATTAAAGTGGAACAGGGAACAATATCGGCTAATCAAAGCATTTCGTTGTAAAACTTTTGGTGATTACGAAACCTGTTAAAAGCGCTGACGTTGTCGTTCTTGATTATGAACATTACGTTAACGAGATGATGACTATTCTTGGGGATTTCTCTAAATTTGTCCAGTTAAGACCAATAGATAAATTTGATTCTACATTAGCTATTGAAGCTAAGTTCCAAAAATGCCTAGTTAAGTGAATTGAAAGTAAGAAATTGCCCACTGACATTTCTAATTTAATTAGACCCTTTGGTTCCATTGGTCCCCGTCTCTATGGTTTAACCCAAAATTCATAAGGTTGGGGTTCCATTGAGACCTATTCTGTCCATGGTATTCTGTCCATTGTTTTTTGTGCTTTGTGGACAACCATAGATGCAAAAGTGTAAGGAAAATAATAAGAGTGTAATCAACACTAATATTAACTGAAACAACACGTACATTGACTAAGAAACCACTACATTGTCGCTGCGATTAACATGTCATTCATCCGATAAAAGTCAGTTACTTCACATATCACCAGCCAAGACAATATATCCGACAACTTCTTACCAATAATGCAAACATAATATCTGTCTATATTTATGAGATGAGGCATTTTAATTATTTACGCTATTTATATTTTTCAGACTGCTGTGCTCATCTGTGTAACCATTTTCACGGCGTTTCCGCTATTGTACGCTCTAGCCTTCTTCAGGTGATTGGAATTTCGAACCCTTTATTTCGTCCTCCGGAGTAGATTGTTCTAGTACCATCTGCTATACCTCTTCCAGATATCTCAGTATCAGTTATTTCCCTTTATCTCAACACTCCAAATTTATTATTAACGTCTGCTGTGACCCACTGGATAAAAACGTTGGTTGAAGTAATTCAGTGACTTGAGCCAAAGAGTTGTGAGTTCAATACCTGGCCGCAGCAGAGGTGAACAAATACTTGGAGAGTCGAGTTCAAGGTAAGTAACTGATAATGAGATATCCTGTAGTGTCATGGCACATGGAACTAGAACAATCTATCCCGGTGCACGAAATAAAGAATTCTTTTCGAAATTCCAATCACCTGAAGAAGGTCAGTGCGTACAACGGACGAAACGTCGTGAATATGGAAGCAAAGAGGGGGAGAAAAGTCCGAACAATGTAAATAGTGTAAATAATTCAAAAATACTGTCTATATTTCTGAGATGAGGTATTATGTACACTATTTACATTAGTCGGACTATTGTCCTCATCTTTGTCGCCATATTTGTCCACGTGCCATGTTTGATGGATGTCAGTTATCAGTTATCTCCTGCTAATTTTCCCTCTGAAAGTTCTCCACTGCCTTAACCAGGTATTGAACTCACCTTCTTTGGGTCTGTCACTGGATCTAACCAACGCCTTTATGCACTGTGCCATGTGTCCTTGAGGACACATGGCACAGGGAGGAACTAGAACAGTCTACCCCAGTGATCGAAATAAAGGGTTCAGTTCGAAATTCCAACCACCTGAAGAAGGCCGGAGCGTACAACGGCCGAAACGTTGTGACAAATATGGCGACAAAGATGAGGACAATAGTCCGACTAATGTAAATAGTGAATTCAAAAATAATATAAAATAAATTTCAAAGTGGGACTTCTCAATTTAGGCTGTTTTGTTTTAATTGATTCCTCTCGTCTACCCATTAAAAATAAGGTTCATAATAATAGGAGAGATATATAAAATATGGACACATTGGAAACTGAAGATTTATTTTCTAAGTGTAATTTTTTATAATTATGAAGTTTTCGTATCGAGCATGTTTAATTGTATAGATAATATCCATCTTAAATATGAATGTTTCAGAGTGCGAGGTTAAATTCCAATCAGGTTTCTTATATTCACGTGAAAAAAACCCTTTGGGAAAGTTATCAATGAAACCCCCATTAGCTATGTGTTAATATATAAGTCTTGAATCTGAGAAAATCATTGCTATTCTAAAAGAACGGTTTCTGCAATATTCATTGCCCAAAAAGAATTACTCTGACAATCAAAAATATATTTCAGCTTTAAATAAACCATAAGCGTTGATTAGCTGTAAACAAACAATGAACCAAACAATTGTGTGTGTATATATATATATATATATATATATATATATATATATATATATATATATGTGTGTGTGTGTGTGTATTCGTACAGGCTCGGATTTGAACCTTATCCAGGTGCCATATGTGCCAATATATTCTTCTTGGTATTTTACGTATCCTGATAGTATTTCCAATCTCCTATTCAAAAACAATTTAGGGTCTGGGAATAGTAGAACTGCCAATTTTTCTTTTTGTCATAATTTACAACATTTTTCCCCTCCTGAATAACTTTCACTTATTTTTTTTTTTTCATTTTATTTTCGGCTTGTGTTTTTCACTCCTTTCTGATTTTTCAGATGTGTTTGGATGGGGAGGCATTAAAATGATATTTACTTAACTTTGCTAATGTTATGTGATTGTTATAACCTAGTTTGAATTTGAACTGTCGAGATCCAACACACTTCAATGTGGAGAATCCTGACACAAATTCAATTTAAAAAAAGAGATTGTTGATAAACGAATCTATATCTATGAATGGAACCTAGATATGTTTTCAAATCAGTATATATATATATATATATATATATATATATATATATATATATATATAGAGAGAGAGAGAGAGAGAGAGAGAGAGAGAGAGAGAGAGAGAAAAGGGGGGAGGTTCAACTGAAGATGAATGGAAAAGCACTGTGATCAATCTTTTTTATTTTCTTGCATACGTACAAAAGATTTCTTTTGGGGGAATGAGTTTGTAAAAACAGCCGAAATCATATTTGGATCCGAATGTTTTCAACTAATCTTTTGTCGGAATATGTAAATTTGAGCAATAGAGCTGTTTTAATTCCCGAACACAGTCAACACATTGTTACCGTGTTCATAATTAATATTAAGAGATTGTCTCTTGTTTTGTTATTAAAGTTTATATATATATATATATATATATATATATATATATATATATGTGTGTGTACGTGTGTGTTTGTGTGTGTGTGTGTGTGGATGTATTATACTCCCTCACCCCAAGCAAACAGCAAAATGTAAGAACGCTGGAAAAAAACTAAATACAAATTACTAGGATATGTCAGTTATATTTAACAAAAGATTAAAAAAAATGTTGCTCCCCCAAGTATACATTAGTCATACATATATATATATATATATATATATATATATATATGTGTGTGTGTGTGTGTGTGTGTGTGTGTGTGTGTGTGTGTGTGTGTGTGTGTGTATGTATGTGTGTGTGTGTAGATATTTCTATATATATATCGTTGATATTTAAAATTGACGTTAAATTCTTTTTACAGAGTATAAGGCTGGGGAGCCACTCGAGGTAGATGGTTATAGAGCTAGCGGCACAGTTTATGTCTATATGTGAAGAAGATAACGACTAACCCTTGACTTGAAACCTTAATACCGTAGTGATCGGGAAAACAACCTCTTGATAATCGGTTCCAGAGATCAATGGAGAAGCTGCTTGGGTAGAACTTACTTCTCTCTAATGGGATACAAAGGGAATGACGGTGGTCCGATTCAATGCGCGTAGACAGGTGGTTCCTCGCCGTGAAGATTAGAATTGCTGGAACTAAAGAGTGTATTGGGTGAGAAATAGCGATAGAGGAATGAGAGGCTTACGACGTATCGTCTGTGGGAGAGGGTTTGATGGGTAAAAAGTCATTTGCCGCCAACACACAAATGCAGAGAATAAGAGCAATTCTTAATAATGAAGATCCGATAATGAGTTTATGTTGCATTTTGTAATTATTATATTTATTTAAACTCTATATATTATTGATCAACTATACCAAACATTTTTATAGTTAACTTTGAAAGGTTTATAATATACTAGCAGTAGAGCCTGGCGTTGCCCGGGGATGTAACAGTAAAAGATAAATCACGTATCCACCATCATAAAGACTGAAAAATAAAATTGACAAAGATTATTGTTTAAGGTTGACGGACACGCATGTCTTAATTAGTTTTTTATTTGTTTTGTTTTGTTTTTGCTTTTTTTGCGAATTTGTCAAACCCAAACTCAAACAAAAACATTGTTTTTACTCGTTATGAGTCTACCGATTGAATAGAATTTTATTATAAACAATTTTCTTGTAAATGGAATTTTTAAAGCATTCTGAATGTAAAAATAAAGTAAAAAGTGTACAAGACAATAAGAAACATTACTTGCCAAAAAAAAAGTGAAGTTTTGTTGAAATCGGTTGAAAAATGTAGGAAATCCGATCCTATATATAAACAAACACACACACACACACACACACACAACCGGGTTTTATAATAAGTATAACTCGATATGAGTTGTCCCCCTTTCATTCTAGCGACAGAATCGTGTTTTATCGTGTCTTCAAATTGATTTCGTTCAAAAACAATTGTGTTTTTGCAATTTTGGGCGCTGACAGAACCACCGCAAGGTAATTTTACGTAGTCTTGTGAAGTTTTGTTGAAATCGGTTGAAAAATGTAGGAAATCCCATACAATATATAAACGTACACACACACACAATCTTAGTTTTATAATAAGTAAGATATATATATATATATATATATATATATATATATATATTGCCATTCACAGACTGTTTCCCAGCTCATCACTGTGGCTAGATATCCGATTGCCTCTAGCCGAGATCGAAAAATCCAACTGATTTGGTATCAGTCGGAGAATCTACCCCTAGTCATTGGATGAAGTTGAATTTATGCGTATTTAGTTATTTATTTTTAAAGACGCCAGTATATATATATATATATATATATATATATATATATATATATATATATATATATATATATGAAATCATTTCTTTGAAAATCATAACATAAAAAATGTTATTAAAATCACTACAAAAATAGCCATTTTGTTTCAACACTTATAGTATCTTCTCAAGTGATAATTTTACATCGCGCAAGGCTGTACTGTCATTAAGATGCAATTTGTTACTGAGGTTAAGACATAATGAGAAAAAAAGAAACGCTATTAAGGAGATGGTACAATAGCAGAAAAGGAATTACGAAGACAGAAACTAACGATAGACATTGCATATTTATTCCGAAGAAAAACTTTGAATACTGGAAGAAGAAAACCTGGAAGAGTGTTCCACACGTCGCAAGTGCGAGAGAAAATCTTAGCATAAGATTTACAGTTACAGACCATGCCGCCAATCTGCGCTTGAATTCATAAACTTTAGCTACCATAGAGGAAAGTTCATCAGAACCATTACAATGGAGATATTTATCGAAAATATCTATACGTCACATCGGAAGGATAGTGACAGAAGACGAGATGCCATGTCAGGACCAATAGCATTGTAGGTTCATTGAAGTCTATTAAGAACCTGAAAATATTTATATAGCATCAGAATCAGAAAAGATGTGATATCAATATTGAGAGCAGCTGACTTAGAATTGATTCAATATAATCTTTATGCTGTAAGAGTAAATGTTTAGTAAAAGAAGGCAATGTGTCATTCTCCTGGGTGTCATCTTGATATATATATATATATATATATATATATATATATATATATATAAGGCTCAAATACTAATATTCCACGGTTATAATTTATTACATTGGAATTCAAAAAGAAATCGCAAAATGTTTTCCGATTTTCTTTTGGTATTTGTAAGTCTGATGAATTGGATCGTGATTACGATTTCATTGTAATAAATTATAACCATGGAATATTAGTGTTTGAGCATTTTTTATTATATTCTTCCTTTGTCCTGGACATTGAGTTCTATCTGGATTCTATCCTCTTGGGAATTTATATATATATATATGAAGAAATTTTGAAAAAACAAACAAAAATCCTTAAATGTAAGTTAAAATGAAAGAAATGTCGACGTCTGACGTTTCGGTTTAATAAACCTTTTTCAAGACAATATTCATCAAAATACGAACGAATAATTTCTTCATTCTGTCGGATTTATATCCATTTACACTTATATATATATATATATATATATATATATATATATATATATATATATATATATATATATAAAAAAGTGAACATGGAAGTCAACACTTAGAGGCGATAGTCTGTTTCATGCTAGATGCAATCGTCAGGCCACACTTCATATATATATATATATATATATATATATATATATATATATATATATTGACCATTCAAAATATATATAGGCCAAGCAAAAAATACTATTCTTAAAAGTGTGCCCATTACAGTGTAGAGCAAAAAATTTATTCGAAAATTATAACATAAATATGTTATAAAAGCATTACAAAAATAGCCATTTTCTTTCAACACTTCTGCTGTCTTATCAAGTGATGGCGATGAATGAAGAATAAAGAAAAACACTTTTCCTACATTCAACGCCACACTTCATGGTTATTTTGTAGTGAAATTATAACATATTTATGTTATAATTTCAAATAAATTATATATGTGTGTGTGTGTATGTGTTTGTGTGTGTGTAATATCATGGAGAGAAAGATTACTTAACTGTAAATATCAATATTTGACGTTGTTTACCCGTCATCGATATTTCTTGGAATTATCCATTCTTCAAGAATTCTGCTAACATTATTTTTTCTTTTTTTTTTTCGTTCGCGTCATTTTTAATCCGTTGTCTACACGTTCACGTTCATGAATGTTCGCTTTTCTTTCCCGTTCGTTCGTAAGTGTTCATAATTTTCCACTTGTATTTTTTTTTTCAATTATAACTTCTTATATGCATGGTTTGTAATGAAGTTGTTATGTTATATTATTAATACAATTTTAATATTTTATGTTATCTATGCTGTATGACGTTATATCATTATTAAAGTATATACATACATACATACATACATACATACATACATATATATATATATATATATATATATATATATATATATATATATATATATATATGTGTGTGTGTGTGTGTGTGTGACGTCCCTGAACACAGCCTTCGCTCGCTCCTCGCTGCTTCGTTCGGGTGTCGCCGCTCCAAACGTGACGTCCGCCTGTCGAATCAGTCGTGTTGTCTCGTCCTGTGACGACCAACTGGCTTTTTTCGGTCGCGGCACCCAAATGTGACGTTCTAACCTTTTGGTGATTCGGATGGGAATCTGGTTAGATTCGATATCAGCCCCGTCGTTCCCAATTCGCTTCCAACGCCTGGTTACCAAAGTAACTGCGTTGATCTCCAGTCCGCCTACCCACGTTGTGAATCGATCTTAGGCAGACGAAATCAATCATTCGTTGGGGCCGCAATGCAAGTTGGGTCCAAGCGGGGGTGGTATCGCACAAATACGTATAAAAGAAATAAAATGATAACTCAAAAGTTCAAGGTATCAAAGAAAAGGATAACAAAATTTATGTCTAGTTGTTGGATACATAGGACTGCGTCTATCTCCCGACCCGTTCTATGGATTGTGACACGTTGTTTTCCGTTAGGCGAGTTTTAACACTTCAAGTTGTTTGCTCTTTAAGAAATTGGTTTTTTGGTGTGTCTTCGGGCGAAAGTCAAAAAAAAACTTATTTTGGTGGTCTGGATCTAAGTCGCTCTTCAAAATAATTGTACTTGGATTGAAGATGAGTCCGGAAATTGCGCGAATCTTGGTCAGCCGATGCGAGGCATGCTTCAACTGAGCACTGGAGGCTGACTCTGGGAACTGTCTCCCCCGAACTCCGCTCTGGAACTCTCTGCTGGAACTCTCTGCTGGAACTCTCTGCTGGAACTGATTTTCGCTCGCTGCGACTTCGCTTATATGGACGCCGACAAAAACCGGGGTAGGTTTGTCGGCGCCGGCGGGTTCCTCGATAATTCTAAATACCTATCCACTTCTTTTATTTTTGGTTAGGAATTTTCCACTTCTTTCCATTTTCTTGGGAGTTTCTCTTACTCCCACCTTCTCACCATGCTTCAGGGGGTGTCGGCTGTCCTCCCCACTTCCTCGTGGCGACCTCTCATACCCATCCACTAAATGGGCGGTGACAACTTCCTCCTTGCGTCACGTGATCACCACTCGGACAATGATGTCCAGCCGGGCGTGTACGATCCCGCGGGCTTTGTTTCAGGAAAAAAAAATATATCTCGCTCAAAAAAAAAATTATTTTACCCCGGTCTCATCTGGACATCGTCAGTCAGATTATCGCTAATTATCAGAATGGGTGGTCTATTTAACACGGCCTGACCGTCGCCTCGAAAAGAAACATTTCTATGGTTCCAGTCACTCTTTGGTGAACATTACTGATAACATAGTTTTATTATCGCAGTTAAAGGTGTCTTGTCAAAAGAAAAACGGTCAGTCGCCACCTCGTGTGCGGCTTTGACACAATTAATATTTCATATCTATCCAAAGCCCTGTAGTTCACCAGTTTTTTGTCAATTATCAAAATAACATTTTCAATTGGATTTTTCTTTGGCTAGTCGGTCTGTGGCTTGCTTAATCAGATGTTTTCCCGCATTAGCGGTTTGTTTATGTATCCCCGATAACACAGCTCGTCGCCAGAACACAACGATTCCTTTATCCACTTAGAATTTTTCTGCCATTGTAATGACAGTTTTTGTCATTTGCTACTTATCAAAATATCCTTTATCCATTGTCTCTTAGTCGTGGGTGTCCTACTTATCATCCACGTTTGGGTCTCACCTCTCTTTTCCTTTCTTTCCTTCCTCTCTTTCCTTTCTTTTCTTTTGCCTTGGTAAATGGTGCCACATATATATATATATAAAAGAAAGAGGTTGTTGTGGTTCCAACGATAGAAAAGTGTGTTTATTAAAAAGAAGAGAAAAGATGTGCCGGAAACGTTTTTGGTTGTAATTGGGATTTCAGATTGTTTTATGACCCTTCGCGCAGAACTCTTCACTGCCAGTTCAAGAAAGACATTTGGATTACTTACACCAAAAAAGAGAATGTCTCATATCGAGAATATTTAACATTGAAAAACATAAAGGAAAAAAAATTAATTATTTTTAATAATATGTGGAAATCTCCGTCTTTTACCTGAAGACGGTCGCGAGACCAGAAACCCGTGTAGTAAAATTATGGAAAATAAAGCATAATATTTTTTGAAAAGAAATCCACATTACAACCAAAAACGTTTACGGCACCTCTCTTCTCTTGTTTTTAATATATTACATATATATATATATATATATATATATATATATATATATATATATATATGCTTCAAATATTATTAAAATACCTGTGATAATAGTGTCGTTTCTGCTTCAGACACTGATTCTTAGAGTTCCGGCAGAGCCCATTTTCTTTACTTTTACTCGCCAGAACAGGCAACAGACGTAATAAACACTGTTTACAAAATGGATGTCTATTCAAAAATGGTTATCCACTAAAATAACATATGAAGTAATAAAGATGTCGAATTAAAATGAATATATTAATTCTTAATATAAGTTATAATTTCACATTGTATAACATTTATCCTATAAATATAATCACATTCATGACTTCACCAAGATTGGTTTATTTTATATCATTTTTATTGCGAAAACATTGGCATCTTTGATGACATCCCAAAGTAGACTCAACGAGCTGAAGATAAAAAAAAAAAATTCGAAAAAAAAAGAAAAAAAAAAAGAAAAGAAAAGAAAAGAGAAGAAATTCGCACCTAACTGATTTGCTATTTCAATTATCGCACCGTCCACCATTGGAAATCCAGACACCCGACTTTTTAGCCTGAGCTAAATCGAAGCAGACTGATATATCAGTTTTATCTCCGTCTTTCGCACCAGAAATAAAATTACAGGCATCTGCAGAAGAGAGAGAGAGAGAAAAAAAAAAACACACACACATCTTTACTTACGGAATTAGACTTGAAATACGTCGTTTGTCATTTACACTCGATTAAATTTCGCCAAAACAAACACATTCTATTTTAACCGAAAAATAACGTGCTGAAGATAGTTTCATATGACATATATATATATATATATATATATATATATATATATATATATATATGTGTGTGTGTGTGTGTGTGTGTGTGTGTGTGTGTGTGTGTGTGTACATACAGAGGTAGGTAGATAGATAGATAGATAGATAGATAATTTTATATGTTGAATACCATTGTTATTGACATATATGGATGATTCAGTTGGGTACCTCGGCGTGGTGTAATGGTTATCTTGCTAGATCGGTTACTACTGAAAAATGAGTTCGATCCTCCATACTTTCGTCCTTGTGCCACATCTAAGTTAGGTTTGGAAAATCTCTATATGGATGATTCAATTAATAAATATGTGATATATTTGTCAGCATGTCATTGGTATTATTTATCCGTGTGCGTGTCTCTCTCTCTCTCTCTCTCTCTCTCTCTCTCTCTCTCTATATATATATATATATATATATATATATATATATATGTGAGTGTGTGTAATTAAGATATATGGGTATGTATGTACCTCTCTTCCTATTACCTCCCTCTCTCTCTCTCGCTCTATACACACACGCAAAACATTCACTCGTTCGGATTTTCTTGAAAGCCATATTTGTTCAGATTCGTATCTGAAGCGTGAAACAAAGAATTAATGGATTTAAGGCAAATAGAAACATTTTTAGCTGTGAAGCTCACTGTAGCCAAGCGGTCTATGAGCGACCGATCATTCAGCGGTCCCTCCTATGGAAGCGGGTCTTGTCGGAGGATGCATTCCATTTATTCATTTTTTCTCAAGTGGCCAAACCGGTAAAAGAAATAAACATAATGAGAATGGATCGTGTCTACAAACCTTATGTAATATATATATATATATATATATATATGAGAAATGTACTCTTAAGATGTGCTATATTTATAGGATAAAGTGCTCAACATCAGAGATAGAGCGTGTGTAAATATAAAAGTGAATATTGAAGGCAACACTTAGAGGTTACAGGCTTTAGCATGAAACAACCTGTCGCCTCCAAGTGTTGTCTTCAATGCTGACTTATATATATATATATATATATATATATATATATATATATATATATATATATATATATATATATGTATATATATGTGTGTGTGTGTGTGTGTGTGTGTGTGTGTGTGTGTGTGTGTGTGTGTGATTACATAAAAATAAAACTCAATTGTACCACATTTTGATGGCCATTTCTCCCCCAGGAAATCTCCTGTGACTTGTCAATGCTAAAACGTTTGTTAAAAAAACTGTGCATCAAAAAGTGCGTAGAGTTGAGATTTATTTTTATGTAATTCATTTATGCGGTCTATAATACATATATTGAGCTCTGTTTTGTGCATCAGTTTAATAATATATATATATATATATATATATATATATATATATATATATATATATATATATATATATATATATATATATATATCAAAAAAACCTGTAATGGCAAAATTGTATCTTTCATTTTCTGACTGAAACCAACTATCGTCTATGATATCCTTTGTCATCTCAGGCGATCAAAACGGAATAGTCTATTATTTATTAGGTATTAGCAGGAAACGTTAAACACTTCTATCCTTCTTTTTTTTTTCATTTTACTGAAACCAAGTAGCATCTCTGATATTTTTTATCTTTTCACACGATCAAAAAAATGGAATAATCCATTATTTATGAGGTATTAGCAGAGTCTTTAAACACTTTTTTTTTGTGGAACCAAGTCCCGTCTCTGACATTACTTTGCCTTTCATCGAGATCAAAGCGGAATAGTCCATTATTTATTAGGTATTGGTAGAGTCGTGCAAAGTAACCAAGGAAGGGAATAACAGTCACAACCACAACAACAACAGAAAATCTGCAGAATACTTCAAACTATTCAGAAAACAACATATTGAAAATCAGTAAGAATATTGATAAGGACGTTGAAATATTATACAGACTTGCTGTCACAGGAAAGCCACCATATTCCTTGGCCTTGGAATACAAATGTGGCAGTTATAAATATGGAGACAAGAAAAAAGTTCACAAGTTTTAACGAAAATAAAAATAATAAGAGAAAAAGAAATGACGAGTTAACCTTCAAAATAAAGCAGAAAAATCATTTATAAACAGTTCCTGAAATACTGCAAGATATAATTGACTTGCGACAATAGAACATTAAATACTAATAAAATAAATATTCAAAAAAAAAAAGAGAAGTTTAAATTTTACTCCATTTGAATATTTTGTCTTTTCTCTATTTCTCTACGAAATCAATTTCACCCCCTCTCTCTCTCTCTCTTTTTGTTTAATCCTTCTCCCTATCTCACTCTTTTCTCTCTTTTTTATGACATCTTTATTGAATTTAATCGTCTGGGTTTGGAAAGACCCGACGACAAATTTCATTCATGTCACTTGTGGTCATGATATCGCTCGCCATGAGGGAGACAAGATTTAAGCAAGACAATACCATTTCCCAAAATACACACAAAAACAGAAAGCGACAAAGAAAAAAAATGTAGGAAAAAAAGCGAACTTTTTCATAAAAAAAAAATCAATCTATCCCGTTTTCTTTTTTCGATCTCTGGGAAAGTATTCACTTTTTTTCTCATAAAATACGAATTGTTTAATAAACGGTGGAGACAGACGCAGTTTTGTTAATGTTTTTTTTTTTACGTTCAGGAATTATTCTTTGCGAATTTGAATTGTACATTCATAGTAATCGCCATATATATACATACATTCATATATAAAAAAAAATGTATTTTATATATATATATATATATATATATATATATATATATATATATATATATATATATATAAGACATTTTTTATGTTTATACGTTCGTTATACCTTAAAAAATGTCTTAAAAATAATTGTCGGACTTTTTATAATATATATATATATATATATATATATATATATATATATATATATGTGTGTGTGTGTGTGTGTGTGTGTTTGATTTTACAAATATATGTGTACTGGAGAAATAGACAAACAATATGTCTATATTTGTAGATATCTGACGTTTTAAAATTAAAATGCAAAGACTTACAAACGCCGTTGAAATATAGCCTCCATTCTGTTTGATTATCAAATCAACAAAGATGGCGTTAAGAAAACTAATAAGACGCCGAATTTGACGACATAAAAAAAAAAAAAAAAACGCGAGCCTCTTATATACAGTTACCATTTCAGCAGCCAGAACATCTACAGGAAAATCATTTTTGTACATAATGTTTAAAACGCAAAAACGGCTTAGTTGCATCAGAAAACATTGTTGTATCTAAAGTACCAACAGTTAATACAGCTGAGCATAAAGTATTTCAAATCCGTCCCCAGAAATTGTTCTTTGGCTCGTTCAGATGACGATCACATTACTCCTCGGCCTTAATGCTTATCTTTCAGAGAATAGTATCTTACTATTACCGGTATCTCTTTTCAGTTAACGTTCTTTCTTGATTATTATCAAATTGATTAATAATAGCAGTGTACTGAGACATATTTACGCCAGATGTATCGGCTGGAGCCGACGAATGTCGCCAATACCTTATTTTTTTAGAGTGCTTATTATGGTGGTGTTTAACATAACTAGTGATACTATGATACCAGTACTTTGCTATGTCATCGACTACGAAAACACCATTGACTAAGGGATGTAATTTGATGCAATATTCTCTTTCGTTGATTGGTTATTATTCATCGCAGACATCTGGCAATCTCTTTCTTACACAATCTGTGGTGTCTCGTTTCTTTAAGTACCGCTGATTTTCCTGACGTGATACTGCTACTGGTGTTCATGAAAAACAAGCAAACAAACAAACAAACAAACAAAAAAACTGAATAATTGCCTTCTCACATTTAGAGTATCCCAAATTTTGGTGACAACCGTCCATTTCCGCTAAATCAGTGGACATACTAGTCCGCATCCCATTGCTCCCATAATGTCATAGTCCAGGTCCTTGTACCACGGTGATAGTCCAAGGTAGAAACCAATAAAGAAGAACTCGATCACGTATATGGAATAACACAGATATATTACAAAACAGCAATATATACAGAGAAGTAGAAAGTGTTAGGACGAACAATCAGGTTTAGTAGGGAGAACAATGTAGTCTCGACCAGTATCACTAGTCCAATGTCTTGTAGTAATTGTCTGAACGCGACTCTGTTTCTGACTGCCTCTGACTCGACTGACTGACTCGCTCGCTCTGACTGACTGGCAGACTCCGACGGACCTCACTCCAGACTTCATACTGAACTCTCTGCTTCCTCTTGAGAGTATTTATTACGTATGGAATAGTCCATTATGTTATTATAGGTAAGGTCCCATAACACTTAGCTACGCTAGGTCTTTACCTATTATATCACATGTACGTTATCTTTTCCGAATTGATTTCTACAAGTGGGCCGGAAGAGTGTAATGACGTCTTTCCACTTCGCTTTAATATAACATTAACCTACACACGTAGATAAAAAAAAAATAAGTAAATACGTCCACTTGCTCACCTGGATAAAACAAATAAATACATTCGCATGGATAAAATATATTTTTTTTTTAAATGGATGATAAAAGTGTGAGCTATTTTCCGTGACACTATGGTCACCCACATGACTATAAATGCAACATCAGTTTAATTTTTTTTTTTCACTTGTCTTCGATCCTCCCCATGGTGAATATGTCAGTGTTAGAATGATTTTCAGCGAAATGCATTCGCCCTACTTTTCCCATACTAATATGCATTTCTTCTTTGAATATACCGTGTACCTCAGATAAAAACGACTCACAATTTCCCATATTCGAAACTCATAACAACGTTTGTCTATATTTCCCATTCCCTGTTCTGCCATTCATTTATACAAAGATAGATTAGTTATTCGATTCTTTCATCTACCTCTATTGATTTTCAATGTCCTGTGAGTGTCAGTTTCCCAAACCAGCTTTTCTTATTTTGAAATATTTGAAATCACATGTAATAAAACACCTTTAATTTATCTACACTTTCAGTTTCTTTGTTTTACTTTCAAAGTTTTGTCATTTATTTTGACGTGAACTATTTCCTGAATAAACTTCCGACATATTTATCAACCCAAAATGTCTTAATTTATCAGATCATTGCAAAAAGATGCATAACTGATTTTAATTGTTAATATAAAATGATTCCGACTTGACACTTGTGTTTGCTTTCGTGTGGACCTCTGCTGTTTCCAGATTGAAACCTTGTTTCATTCAGCTGCGAGTCAGACATGGTTGAACGTTGATGTTTTATTCTCAAGTAGAAAGTTTTAAAGATGGACAATGAAGAGTTGCATTTTCGCCATATTATACCCATAAATTTCCCGGGGAGTAAGCGTCGGAAATGAGAGAAAAACATTTAAAAGTTTATTTATATCGCTCTCCAGCACTTTGGACAATCAAAATCTGGTCTGGCAAAATTTCGTCAGAGGGATATTAACCTAAACGATCAACTACGCCCCCCGGCGGCCTTCTGACATCGATGAAGACGCCACCGCTTGTCATCGTGGAGAATAAACGAAAGTTTTTCGAGAGAAGAGACTGACAAGCGTTCGCAAATCGATATCTCAATATAACGTAAATCCTCGGTTTCTAACCTAGACTGTTTTTTCCTTGTAAAGGCCTCTATTATTTTAAATCTTGCTTGAATTGGCCATTTGATTTATTTTTTTTTGTTTTGCTTTTCTCTCTTTTCTTTTTCTTGCTTGATGTAACTGTTCCAGCTGATCTTCCATTTTGAATTCACTTTTTGTTGTTGTTCTAACTGCCTTTCTCTGTGGTATTTGACTGTTAAAATTTGAGTTAATTTCACGTTTGAATCGTTCATCATCTTGTCTATAATTAACCTTAATAGTTATTTTTTTCATTTTTCTTTCGTTTTTACGCCTTTGCTACTGGCCACTAAACTCACGATTCTAGGAATAGACGCCACTATTACCTGGTATCTCCACTCCCTCTTCATATACAAGAATGCCAGTTAAACATGGCCTAAAAGTTCTGTGGGGGACGGTTAGACTATCCAACTAATTTATCTGAATGTCCATCCTTTGATATATCTTAGCTGGAAGTCTAACGCAGGAGCAATATTCTTCTTGTTAAGTTTTTTCAGAGGTATGTCAAAGCCATCTTTAAATCTTTGTTGAATTTCTAATGGACACATTGAATTTAACTAAGTTAAAACTTAGTACATACGTTTTTGTTTTTAATATGAGTATCGCCCGGTAATACTCTTCACGCTTCACTTGAACATCCATAGTTTCCTGTTTAGGAAGGAGTTCCCGAACCCTTTCATTTATTCAGGCCTTAATAATGGTACTGTCATGGATTTTTTACGATATATGTGGATGGTTTTAACGTCTCTTCATTCTGAAAATTTGGCAATTTTCTGGCAGCTGATCCAGACTGGTAGTTAGGAGCACGGACGCTTGCGTAGCTTTTGAGAGGCTTCTCCGATTAACAGTTGCATATTATCGGGGTTCTTGCAATGCCATGTCGCGCATGGAAGGGTCTCTCTATAAGCATATCCGGTGAAACTTTCGGAGGCCGCATAATGTTGCAATCATCGCCAGTTATCTTCTCGCTCATGTTACATTAGACGACTGACTGCTACTACTTACTACCCCAGGCCTTTCCTTGTCAAATTAACACGCCTTGATTATAAGCAACCAAAGATATTAATCTAAAACAGCACAACAAAAAATACCTAAACCCTCAACATTACGTTCTCCAAAATTTGTGATATTCGGATCAATATGATGGAGTGTGGAATCTTTCCTCTTCGAAAAGTCTCCGGAAATGCTAGCGCTTTGCGAAATTAATCTTATCGCTTCAATACCCTTCTCTGATTTCCCGATTGCTTCTCTTCATCTTGGTATCACGAGTTCACTCACTTTCTCACCGGGGTTGAAGTGGCTTTCCTCTGTATTTTCTACAAATATTTTCATGGCAACTACATCGACGAGCTTTATTCCCTCGTGCCCGACCTACGTAGAGTTTAAGCGTCCTACTCTATTGGCATCTAGGTCCTACCCTTTTACTTTTGAATATGTAAGCGCCACGTCTGCTCCACCAGTCTCTTTCCTCGCACTTATCGCCTGTGGAACTCCATTCCGTTTCATTGCTTCCCTGATAACTAAAATCTTCAGAAATTTAAATGCAACGTCAATCGCCATCTTATATTTTCTTGAACACGGTTCAGCTTTTATCCTTTCATCGCTCTATATACTCAGTCTTTTCTCTGACCTTCAGTCTCTCTAGATTCCAGCGTATCAGTGACATTCCTTCAGGTGAAATTTAATAAAGAAGCAAAAACTTTGACCGTGTGTTATGATCGTCGGGGTATTATTCATTTAGTGTTCATGAAGAGCATTTAAACACTAAATGCATATTTATATATCTGTTAATGGCAAGGTTTGTTCGAAAAGTGTCCTGCCCCTGTTAGTAGGGAAAATCTTGTTTTCGCCTTCGTTAATCTTCATAAACATTTTTTTTTCGTTTTTTTTTTTAATTAAATAAATTACTATCGATTAATATAATTTTTTGTTTAGTATTTCTTTTATCACATTGCTGGGAATTTATTTTCAACACTCATATTATCACTTCATAATCCTAGTAAAAAAATTCGAATGGAAATAAAACATAAAAAGTCGTGTGCGAGATCATAGAATGACTATCTCGTAATTGAGCCTTTATAAAATTAATTTAAAGTAAATGTGAAGACTAAATTTAGTAACTGATACTATTATCCTTTGATGATCACTTAAAATGAAAGTGCATTGCGCATGTGTTTTTCACATGAACAGCTTAATTCTTGAAATCATAAAAAAATATGAATAGAATACTTGTCTGGTATTTGAGTATGATTGATCTAACTTCCCATCGATAATATAAATATATATATGATCTTGCCATATATCATATAAATGAAAATGGATGATTTGAAAACGGAAAAAAAAATAAAATCATATGGAAGAACGGTTGAATAATCTGTCCGTATACTGCCATTTATCGATATTTTATATATTGCCTATCGACCACGATTTTGCGGTTAGAAATAACGGTTGCCCTAAATTATGCCTATTATTTCTTAATCAGTTTAGTGGGTAAAAGATACAAATTATAACGTGAGGTATAAATCTGTGTTTGTAACCCTAAAATGTCCTCTCGCTCTCCACTAAATTTTTCTCCCTCTCTCTCTAAGTTCTTTTGACTTCTTTTTTTTTTTTATCATAGTAACGGTCACTCTGTACAAGGCCCAGGAGCCACTCGAGAGAGAGAGACGGTTATGTTAACGACTAGTTTATACGGACAGTACTGGAAGGTAACGGTTGAATCAAGTCTTGAATAAGTTAAGATTATAGTGATCGGGGAATCATCCTCTTGGGAGTTGGTTCAGCTGAGCAGTGGTTCGCTGTAAGAGGCTGTTCGAAAAAGAATTTAATTCTCGCCGATGGAATACGTGGAAATGTTGCTGGTCTGCTACTATGTAAGTGGCAAGGCGGGTTCTAATCATGAAGATTAAACCTGTTGTTTTTTTTTTTTTTCGGTTAATCCGTTTTACTATGTTATACTATCGCTGGGATTCTCTAACGACAACGTAAGTTTCCCCTAAATTACGCTTGTATTTTTTTTTTTAGTTTAGTGGGTAAAGATACAATTTATAATGAAGGTGTAAATCTGTGTTTACAAACCTAAAATGTCCTCTCCCTCTCCGTTATATCATTCTCTCTATCTCTAAGTGTTTTTGACATTTGTTTCATAGTAACGTTCATATATATATATATATATCGTCCCCTGGTCGCATATAACTATGACGTCTGTCCTGTGTCTACCACGGCATCAACTGTGACGTCCTGAACGGCGCCAGTTGTTCGCTCCTCGCTGCTTCGTTCGGGTGTTGCCGCTCAAACGTGACGTCCGCCTGTCGCGTCAGTCGTGTTGTCTCGTCCTGTGACGACCAACTGGCTTTTTCAGTCGCGGCACCCAAATGTGACGTTCTAACCTTTTGGTGATTCGGGTGGGAATCTGGTTAGATTTGATATCAGCCCCGTCGTTCCCAATTTGCTTCCAACGCCTGGTTACCAAAGTAACTGCATTGATCTCCAGTCCGCCTACCCACCTTGTGAATTGATCTTAGGCAGACGAGATCAATCATTAGTTGGGGCCGTAATGCAAATCGGGTTCAACGGGGTTGACACCACACAAATATACATAAAATAAAATAAAATGATAACTCAAAAGTTCAAGATATCAAAGAAAAAGAATAACAAACTTTATGTCTAGTTGTTCGATACATAGGACTGCGTCTATCTCCCGACCCGTTCTATGGATTGTGACACGTTGTTTTCCGTTAGGCGAATTTTAACACTTCAAGTTGTTTGCTCTCTAAGAAATTGGTTTTTCGGTCTGTCTTCGGACGAAAGTCGAAAATAAAAAACTTATTTTGGTGGTCTGGATCTAAGTCACTCTTCAAAATAATTGTTCTTGGATTGAAGAGGAGTCCGGAATGTGCGTGAATCTTGGTCAGCCGATCTGCGATGCTTCAACCAAGCACTGGAGGCTGACTCTGCCTCTCCCCGAACTCCGCTCTCTCTCTGCTGGAACTCTCTGCAACTCTGTGCTGAACTGATTTTCGCTCGCTGCGACTTCGCTTATATGGACGCCGACCAAAACTTGGGTAGGTTTGTCGGCGCCGGGGTTTCCTCGATAATTCTAAATACATATCCACCTCTTTTTATTTTTGGTTAGGAATTTTCCACTTTTTCCATTTTTTTGGGAGTTTCTCTTACTCCCCACCTTCTCACCATGCTTCAGGGGTGTCGGCTGCCCTCCCCACTTCCTCGTGGCGACCTCTCATACCTATCCTCTGGATGGGCGGTGACAACTTCCTCCTTGCGTCACGTGATCACCACTCGACCAATGATGTCCAGCCGGGCGTGGACGAATCCGCGGCTTTGTTTCAGGAAAAAAAATATCTCGCTCAAAAAAAAAATTATTTTTTTTCCTTTCCCCGGTCTCATCTCTGGACATCGTCAACTCTTGTTCTCAGATTTATCGCTAATTATCAGAATGGGTGGTCTATTTAACACGGCCTGACCGTCGCCTCGAAAAGAAACATTTCTATGGTTCCATTCATTTCTTTTCGGTGAACATTTGATAACATAGTTTTATTATCGCAGTTAAAGGTGTTCCGTCAAAAGAAAAACGGTCAGTCGCCACCTCGTGTGCGGCTTTGGCTTTTAATATTTCATATCTATCCAAAGCCCTGTAGTTCACCAGTTTTTGTCAATTATCAAAATAACATTTCAATTGGATTTTTCTTTGGCTAGTCGGTCTGGGCTTGCTTAATCAGATGTTTTCCCGCATTAGCGGTTTGTTTATGTATCCCCGATAACACAGCTCGTCGCCAGAACACAACGATTCCTTTATCCACTTAGAATTTTTCTGCCATTGTAATGACAGTTTTGTCATTTGTTACTTATCAAAATATCCTTTATCCATTGTCTCTTAGTCGTGGGTGTCCTACTTATCATCCACGTTTGGGTCTCACCTCTCTTTTCCTTTCTTTCCTTCCTCTCTTTCCTTTCTTTTCTTTTGCCTTGCAAATGGTGCCACATATATATATATATAAAGAAAGAGGTTGTTGTGGTTCCAACGATAGAAAAGTGTGTTTATTAAAAGAAGAGAAAAGATGTGCCGGAAACGTTTTTGGTTGTAAATTGGGATTTCAGATTGTTTTATGACCTTCGCGCAGAACTCTTCACTGCCAGTTCAAGAAAGACATTTGGATTACTTACACCAAAAAAGAATGTCTCATATCGAGAATATTTAACATTGAAAACATAAAGGAAAAAAAATTAATTATTTTAATAATATGGAAATCTCCGTCTTTTACCTGAAGACGGTCGCGAGACCAGAAACCCGTGTAGTAAAATTATGGAAAATAAAGCATAATATTTTTTGAAAAGAAATCCACATTACAACCAAAAAACGTTTACGGCACCTCTCTTCTCTTGTTTTTAATATATTATATATATATATATATATATATATATATATATATATATATATATATTTCAAATATTATTAAAATACCTGTGATAATAGTGTCGTTTCTGCTTCAGACACTGATTCTTAGAGTTCCGGCGAGCCCATTTTTTTACTTTTACTCGCCAGAACAGGCAACAGACGTAATAAACACTGTTTACAAAATGGATGTCTATTCAAAATGGTTATCCACTAAAATAACATATGAAGTAATAAAAAGATGTCGAATTAAAAATGAATATATTAATTCTTAATATAAGTTATAATTTCACATTGTATAACATTTATCCTATAAATATAATCACATTCATGACTTCACCAAGATTGGTTTATTTTATATCATTTTTATTGCGAAAACATTGGCATCTTTGATGACATCCCAAAGTAGACTCAACGAGCTGAAGATAAAAAAAAAAAATTCGAAAAAAAAAAAAAAAAAAAAAAAAAAAAAGAAAAGAGAAGAAATTCGCACCTAACTGATTTGCTATTTCAATTATCGCACCGTCCACCATTGGAAACTAGACACCTGACTTTTTAGCCTGAGCTAAATCGAAGCAGACTGATATATCAGTTTTATCTCCGTCTTTCGCACCAGAAATAAAATTACAGGCATCTGCAGAAGAGAGAGAGAAAAAAAACACACACACATCTTTACTTACGGAATTAGACTTGAAATACGTCGTTTGTCATTTACACTCGATTAAATTTCCAAAACAAACACATTCTATTTTAACCGAAAAATAACGTGCTGAAGATAGTTTCATATGACATGATATATATATATATATATATATATATATATATATATATATGTGTGTGTGTGTGTGTGTGTGTGTGTGTGTGTGTACATACAGAGGTAGGTAGATAGATAGATAGATAGATAGATAATTTTATATGTTGAATACCATTGTTATTGACATATATGGATGATTCAGTTGGGTACCTCGGCGTGGTGTAATGGTTATCTTGCTAGATCGGTTACTACTGAAAAATGAGTTCGATCCTCCATACTTTTCGTCCTTGTGCCACATCTAAGTTAGGTTTGGAAAATCTCTATATGGATGATTCAATTAATAAATATGTGATATATTTGTCAGCATGTCATTGGTATTATTTATCCGTGTGCGTGTCTCTCTCTCTCTCTCTCTCTCTCTCTATCTATATATATATATATATATATATATATATATATATATATAATGTGTGTGTAATTAAGATATATATGGGTATGTATGTACCTCTCTTCCTATTACCTCCCTCTCTCTCTCGCTCTATACACACACGCAAAACATTCACTCGTTCGGATTTTCTTGAAAGCCATATTTTGTTCAGATTCGTATCTGAAGCGTGAAACAAAAAATTAATGGATTTAAGGCAAATAGAAACATTTTTTTAGCTGTGAAGCTCACTGTAGCCAAGCGGTCTATGAGCGACCGATCATTCAGCGGTCCCTCCTATGGAAGCGGTCTTGTCGGAGGATGCATTCCATTTATTCATTTTTTCTCAAGTGGCCAAACCGGTAAAAAAGAAATAAACATAATGAGAATGGATCGTGTCTACAAACCTTATGTAATATATATATATATATATATATATGAGAATGTACTCTTAAGATGTGCTATATTTATAGGATAAAGTGCTCAACATCAGAGATAGAGCGTGTGTAAATATAAAAGTGAATATTGAAGGCAACACTTTAGAGGCTACAGGCTTCTAGCATGAAACAACCTGTCGCCTCCAAGTGTTGTCTTCAATGTTGACTTATATATATATATATATATATATATATATATATATATATACATATATATATATATGTACACACATATGTGTGTGTGTGTGTGTGTGTGTGTGTGTGTGTGTGTGTGTGTGTGTGTTGTGTGTATAAAAAAAAAAACTCAATTGTACCACATTTTTGATGGCCATTTCTCCCCAGGAAATCTCCCTGTGACTTGTCAATGCTAAAACGTTTGTTAAAAAAACTGTGCATCAAAAGTGTAGAGTTGAGATTTATTTTATGTAATTCATTTATGCGGTCTATAATACATATATTGAGCTCTGTTTTGTGCATCAGTTTTAATAATATATATATATATATATATATATATATATATATATATATATATATATATATATATATATATATATATATATATATATCAGGTGAAAAAAACCTGTAATGGCAAAATTGTATCTTTCATTTTCTGACTGAAACCAACTATCGTCTATGATATCCTTTGTCATCTCAGGCGATCAAAACGGAATAGTCTATTATTTATTAGGTATTAGCAGGAAACGTTAAACACTTCTATCCTTCTTTTTTTCATTTTTACTGAAACCAAGTAGCATCTCTGATATTTTTTATCTTTTCACACGATCAAAATGGAATAATCCATTATTTATGAGGTATTAGCAGGAGTCTTTAAACACTTTTTTTTTTTAGTGGAACCAAGTCCCGTCTCTGACATTACTTGCCTTTCATCGAGATCAAAGCGGAATAGTCCATTATTTATTAGGTATTGGTAGAGTCGTGCAAAGTAACCAAGGAAGGGAATAACAGTCACAACCACAACAACAACAGAAATCTGCAGAATACTTCAAACTATTCAGAAAACAACATATTGAAAATCAGTAAGAATATTGATAAGGACGTTGAAATATTATACAGACTTGTTGTCACAGGAAAGCCACCATATTCCTTGGCCTTGGAATACAAAATGTGGCAGTTATAAATATGGAGACAAAAAAAAAGTTCACAAGTTTTAACGAAAATAAAATAATAAGAGAAAAGAAATGACGAGTTAACCTTCAAAATAAAGCAGAAAAATCATTTATAAACAGTTCCTGAAATACTGCAAGATATAATTGACTTGCGACAATAGAACATTAAATACTAATAAAATAAATATTCAAAAAAAAAAAGAGAAGTTTAAATTTTACTCCATTTGAATATTTTGTCTTTTCTCTATTTCTCTACGAAATCAATTTCACCCCCCTCTCTCTCTCTCTCTCTTTTTGTTTAATCCTTCTCCCTATCTCACTCTTTTCTCTCTTTTTTATGACATCTTTTATTGAATTTAATCGTCTGGGTTTGGAAAGACCCGACGACAAATTTCATTTCATGTCACTTGTGGTCATGATATCGCTCGCCATGAGGGAGACAAGATTTAAGCAAGACAATACCATTTCCCAAAATACACACACAAACAGAAAGCGACAAAGAAAAAAAATGTAGGAAAAAAGCGAACTTTTCATAAAAAGAAAATCAATCTATCCCGTTTTCTTTTTCGATCTCTGGGAAAGTATTCACTTTTTTTTTTCTCATAAAATACGAATTGTTTAATAAACGGTGGAGACAGACGCAGTTTTGTTAATGTTTTTTTTTTTTGTTACGTTCGGGAATTATTCTTTGCGAATTTGAATTGTACATTCGCCAGTAATCGCCATATATATACATACATTCATATATAAAAAAAATGTATTTTATATATATATATATATATATATATATATATATATATATATATATATATATATAAATTATTTTTTATGTTTATACGTTCGTTATACCTTAAAATGTCTTAAAATAATTGTCGGACTTTTATAATATATATATATATATATATATATATATATATATATATATATGTGTGTGTGTGTGTGTGTGTGTGTGTTTGATTTTACAAATATATGTGTACTGAGAAATAGACAAACAATATGTCTATATTTGTAGATATCTGACGTTTTTAAAATTAAAATGCAAAGACTTACAAACGCCGTTGAAATATAGCCTCCATTCTCTGTTTGATTATCAAATCAACAAAGATGGCGTTAAGAAAACTAATAAGACGCCGAATTTGACGACATAAAAAAAAAACAAAACGCGCGAGCCTCTTATATACAGTTACCATTTCAGCAGCCAGAACATCTACAGGAAAATCATTTTGTGTACATAATGTTTAAAACGCAAAACGGCTTAGTTGCATCAGAAAACATTGTTGTATCTAAAGTACCAACAGTTAATACAGCTGAGCATAAAGTATTTCAAATCCGTCCCCAGAAATTGTTCTTTGGCTCGTTCAGATGACGATCACATTACTCCTCGGCCTTAATGCTTATCTTTCAGAGAATAGTATCTTACTATTACCGGTATCTCTTTTCAGTTAACGTTCTTTCTTGATTATTATCAAGTTGATTAATAATAGCAGTGTACTGAGACATATTTACGCCAGATGTATCGACTGGAGCCGACGAATGTCGCCAATACCTTATTTTTTTAGAGTGCTTATTATGGTGGTGTTTAACATAACTAGTGATACTATGATACCAGTACTTTGCTATGTCATCGACTACGAAAACACCATTGACTAAGGGATGTAATTTGATGCAATATTCTCTTTCGTTGATTGGTTATTATTCATCGCAGACATCTGGCAATCTCTTTCTTACACAATCTGTGGTGTCTCGTTTCTTTAAGTACCGCTGATTTTCCTGACGTGATACTGCTACTGGTGTTCATGAAAAACAAGCAAACAAACAAACAAACAAACAAAAAAACTGAATAATTGCCTTCTCACATTTAGAGTATCCCAAATTTTTGGTGACAACCGTCCATTTCCGCTAAATCAGTGGACATACTAGTCCGCATCCCATTGCTCCCATAATGTCATAGTCCAGGTCCTTGTACCACGGTGATAGTCCAAGGTAGAACCAATAAAGAAGAACTCGATCACGTATATGGAATAACACAGATATATTACAAACAGCAATATATACAGAGAAGTAGAAAGTGTTAGGACGAACAATCAGGTTTAGTAGGGAGAACAATGTAGTCTCGACCAGTATCACTAGTCCAATGTCTTGTAGTAATTGTCTGAACGCGACTCTGTTTCTGACTGCCTCTGACTCGACTGACTGACTCGCTCGCTCTGACTGACTGGCAGACTCCTGACGGACCTCACTCCAGACTTCATACTGAACTCTCTGCTTCCTCTTGAGAGTATTTATTACGTATGGAATAGTCCATTATGTTATTATAGGTAAGGTCCCATAACACTTAGCTACGCTAGGTCTTTACCTATTATATCACATGTACGTTATCTTTCCGAATTGATTTCTACAAGTGGGCGGGAAGAGTGTAATGACGTCTTTCCACTTCGCTTTAATATAACATTAACCTACACACGTAGATAAAAAAAAAATAAGTAAATACGTCCACTTGCTCACCTGGATAAAACAAATAAATACATTCGCATGGATAAAATATATTTTTTTTTAAATGGATGATAAAAGTGTGAGCTATTTTCCGTGACACTATGGTCACCCACATGACTATAAATGCAACATCAGTTTAATTTTTTTTTTTCACTTGTCTTCGATCCTCCCCATGGTGAATATGTCAGTAAGTTAGGAATGATTTTCAGCGAAATGCATTCGCCCTACTTTTCCCATACTAATATGCATTTCTTCTTGAATATACCGTGTACCTCAGATAAAAACGACTCACAATTCCCCATATTCGGAACTCATAACAACGTTTGTCTATATTTCCCATTCCCTGTTCTGCCATTCATTTATACAAGATAGATTAGTTATTCGATTCTTTCATCTACCTCTATTGATTTTCAATGTCCTGTGAGTGTCAGTTTCTCCAAACCAGCTTTTCTTATTTTGAAATATTTGAAATCACATGTAATAAAACACCTTTAATTTATCTACACTTTCAGTTTCTTGTTTTACTTTCAAAGTTTTGTCATTTATTTTGACGTGGAACTATTTCCTTGAATAAGCTTCCGACATATTTATCAACCCAAAATGTCTTAATTTATCAGATCATTGCAAAAAGATGCATAACTGATTTTAATTGCTAATATAAAATGATTCCGACTTGACACTTGTGTTTGCTTTCGTGTGGACCTCTGCTGTGTTCCAGATTGAAACCTTGCTTCATTCAGCTGCGAGTCAGACATGGTTGAACGTTGATGTTTTATTCTCAAGTGAAAGTTTTAAAGATGGACAATGAAGAGTTGCATTTTCGCCATATTATACTCCATAAATTTCGGAAAGGAGTAAGCGTCGGAAATGAGATAGAAACATTTAAAAAGTTTATTTATATCGCTCTCCAGCACTTTGGACAATCAAAATCTGGTCTGGCAAATTTCGTCAGAGGGATATTAACCTAAACGATCAACTACGCCCCGGGCGGCCTTCTGACATCGATGAAGACGCCACTGCTTGTCATCGTGGAGAATAAACGAAAGTTTTCGAGAGAAGAGACTGACAAGCGTTCGCAAATCGATATCTCAAATGCCTTTCACCATTTCAAGGGAGCGTATTCCCTAACAGAATAGAACAAGCTCGATCGTGTTTCTGCGTCGATTTCATTGCTGTTATGCCAAGAAAAGGAGTCGTTTTTCGGAAGTAATTGTCACAGGAGACGAGAAATGGATCGTTTATGATAACGTTCGACGTAAGCGTGGGTGGAAACAAGCCTGTGAAGGTGCAGAACTCGTGCTAACGCGGATGTTACGCCCAGTGAAGGTATTGCTGTCGGTTTGGTGGGATTACTGTTCGTTCTGTGCGATTGCAGAAGGAGAATTCCGTTTAGATTCTTCCAGCCGGTGAAAACAATACGTGCAAATAGGGATTTCAACCTACGCACCAATCTTAATGAATTGATCCAAGAAAAACCGCCGATTTTGGCGAATCGAAAAGGTGTCATTTCTCCCCACGACAACACAAGGCCGCATGTTGCAAAACAGTCCTTGCAGAAGCTTAAATAGTTGAATTGTGAAAACGTCCAACACCGACAGCATTCTCCTGAATTGGCTTCTTCGAGTTTACATTTGTTCTGGTCTCTCAAATGAGACCAAAATCGAGTGTAGAGTTAGACGAAAACTAACTCACAACCGTTTTCCAACGAATAAAATACAAAGATTTTATGAAAAATGGCACCGTCAAGATTGTGTAGACCGTAGTTAGAAATTCACAGAAAGAAACTCAGTGTACAGTGCCGAATTGCTGTGATGAAAAAAAAAAAGAAAAAAAAAGAATTATTATAAACTCAAAAACAATTTCTCTTCGTCTAACAACTTTATTTTTCAAAATCACATGACTCTATCCTTCAAAATCACATGGCTCTATTCTTGGAACAACGTTGTTTCTAATTTTCGTTAACGACCTTTCTGATGGCATCAGCTTTCGATGCAGTATCTATGTTAATGCTAGAACGAACAATACCTGTCTTAATAGTAAGTTCGATCAATTCGATGAGGTTAAATTGGCAGTTGATCTCTAAACGACCTAGAATCTGTTTTTAACTAGGTTAAGGTATACCTTGACAATTTTAACGCCTCTAAAACGAAATCTATTAATCGACTGGAACTCTTTCTATCAACATGGCTGATACTTAACGTCAAAGAGAGTGACTCGGTACGCCTTCTTGGTATAATATTTTCAGCTGACATGAAGCGCAAAGATTATATTGAATCAATTGTTAAGTCAGTTACTTTGAAAGTTGGTTCACCGTTTCGTGGTAGACATTTTTTCTTTCCAGAATCTATCTTACAAGGCGAGCATTCGTCCATGTTTTGAATATTGCTACCACATATAGTCTGGGACACCTGATATATAGTTAGAGATTCTTGATAAAATAATAAAAAAAAAGAATCAGTAATGTTGTTGGTCCTTACCTAGCTTTTCGACTTCTGTCACTTTCCTTCGCCGCAATGTAGCTTCTCTGCACCTTGTCTATAAATGATAATTGTTCTGATGAACTTTCATCCTAGATTTGATGAAGTTAAGTGCAGTAGTAGGTTACCGGCAGGATCACATTATTTTGCAGTTGAAATAACCGGATTTAACTACTAGTTCTATGCTAACAGTTTCTCCTATCGCACTTCTCACTTGTGGAACTCTCTTACGGCTTCTGGTTTCCCAGGCCAACTTTGTACTTCAAAAAATTTAAATGCAACGTAAGTCGTTTTCTGCTGCCCCCTGATTACTTTTCTATTGCTCGCGATCCTTCAAAATATTTTCTGTTTCTAATTCTTTCCCATTCAAAAAAACTCGTTTATACATACATATATATATATATATATATATATATATATATATATATATATATATATATATCGGCTGTAAAAGCAATATTATCCAAATCGTGTAAAAGCAAAATTGTCCATTTGTTAGATTAAGCTCTGAACTAGTGTATCTTAGAAATGATTAAAGATATCTTACTGGGATTCTTCCGATGTTTTTATAACAATTTTGGACTCTGTTTTGAGCTATAGAATGTATAAATGCAATGCAAACTTAAAAAATGTATCGTGATGAAATCGATTATAAACAAAAATAACATGCCCATCATTAATTAATCATAGCTAAGGATGGGAAGCTAATGAAGAATTAAATTAAAGTTTTTACACACACACACACACAAACATAAACATATATATATATATATATATATATATATATATATATATATATATATATATTATCCGAGGATCATTTTCCAACTTATTCAAGATAATCTTTGACCTCTCTAACCTTTTAACGTTCTGTCCAGTAATAACAAAATGCCTCACACATTTCACGTAAGATTTCATTTTCAACTCTTTTTTATGCTCTTTGGACTGTCAGAGTTGAGACTGCTCTCTCGCCTGCCAAACGTCTTAGGGATTGACCGGGATCTTTTCTAAATGATCTCTTTATCTCTAAGTTGAAATGATGATCCTGCTTCCTGTTGTGACCTCCTGATGCAGTTTTCATCTCTAATGTTCCCTCTTTTTTTTTTTTAAATTTATTCACTGATCTCATGATAGTTCTTGTGTAGACCTTGAAGCCACTGAACTTATGTTTATATGGATTTTTGTTAATAAAAGTTAATAAAACTTTTTTTTAATACAGAGTGTAAAAACTTTCCCGAATATTCAGACCGGTATATGTAAATAAATAAATATACTGTATAATAAATAAATAAAAACAGAGCATCTACTCAAATCTGTCTACTTAAAAATAACATTTAAACAAATAAAGTTATATATATATATATATATATATATATATATATATATATATATATATATATATATATATATATATATATATGGCATGGCCTTGCACGTGCTTGATTCAAACATCGTACGGCTCATAAAGCAATTGCTATCACTTGACTTAAAACATTTTTGCCCTTCCTTTGCCGTGCTGATGTTTCTACATGCCTTACTTCTTGCCTAACTCACACTGCGAATTTTTTTTCTAAGCTCTATACTAAACATTAATATGTTACGAAAAAAGAACTAAACAAAATGAACACAAAACGATCAGCTTTAAAAAAAAGGACTCGTAACTGGAAAACCGAATGAAAAATGAAAGTTAACAACAAATACTTTTTCACACCCAACCCAGTTCTGCGGAATCAGAACGAACGTTGAGTTTAAGCAAGCGAATGAGCCAATTGGAATAAAGTGCCATGCAGATTTAAATTTTTCCCACTTGTGACGAATGCAGCTATCGATATTTTTTTTTTTTTTTGCATGCTAGCAAAAATATTTTATTCACCAATTCGCCCATGGAGGAGGCACTATCGGTAGCCCGAGACATTTTGGCCTCGGACTCATCCCCAGGAGGACGGATCAGCACACAAATAGATAATCTGATGGAGATGCTTACTTTCTGTACACAAACGACACACTTCGGAATGGGATCAGACATGTATAGACAAGATGTAGGCTTAGCAATGGGTTCGCTATTGTTACCAGAAATGGCAAAGATATACATGGAATAGTATATTCGAAGAAATGGCATTAGAATCCACATCACTAAAGCCAACACTAAGAACAGGTCCAGTTACTACTGGACCATGTGAACCCAGTAAGATCATCGATACTGTTCACAATGAAGAGAAAAACGGCAGCCAACTCCTCTTCTTCGATGTACTAATATCTCGAACAGAGTATGGGTTAAGACATCTATATATCCCAAGCCAATATTCGCCGGGCAGTGCCTTACCTTCAACTCATATCACCCATACAGTGTAAAAAAAGGATCGTCTTCTGCGTATAACATCAAGCAAAATCATAAGTGTCGACCCAGAGACATATGAACAAGAAGTGGTCAGTATAAGCAGTACCCTACAACATAACAACATAGCAGCAACAAACTGGGATAGAAGGGTACAAGAAGATAAAAACACCCAGAAAGCAGCTTCGGTCTGCTTACCGTATATAAAGGGATTATGGGAGAAATTACAAAAGATCTATGGTCCATATAACACCAGGACGACCCGCAATGTGGTTCGGCACTTCGGAGAAACCTCATCCGAATAAGAGGAGACCATGACTAAGGACTGCGTGCACGCCATCCCGTGCAGTTGTGGTAAGAAATATAGAGGAGAAACAGGCCAACCTCTTAAGGAAAACTGCAAGAAGATCGTAAGGCAGTAACACGAGGAGAAAGAGAAAAATCAGGCGTAGCTGAATACATACGGAGAAGAAAGGGAAATCACCGCCCTCTGTGAGATGAGCTTGAAATCAGTGATGTACTCTGATGACAGAGTACTTCATTGGAAAATACAAAAATGCAAGGAATCAGCACATACGTTAGCGCAAAAAATATCCTAATGTGTACAATAATGGAACAATCAGTACAATACGGGAACCAGTAATATGACAATAATTTGACAATCACCGACATTAACATGTTGAATTGTGTAGCGAATATTTTTTGTCTGTTGCACTGTCAACACACAGACCGTTTTTCTAATTTGTTCGTTGAATAATGTTTTCTCGCACACACGTATATACGTACGATGAGATTTGTGTAAGACTATGGTAGGTAAAAATTGCTATTATTTACATATTTAAAGCCTGTTTTGTTATTATTTTAAAGCCGTTTTTAAAGCTGTTATGTTATTATTTTCTTTTTGTTATTTCAAGGCTGTTTTCTTATTATTTTGTTTGTGTTATTATTTTGTTTTTGTTCTTATTTTAAGGCTGTTTTGTTATTATTTTAAAGCCATTTTAGAGGCTGTTTTGTTATTATTTTTATATATATACACACATGTTTTTAGTGTATAGCCGTATTTGAGTAAACGCTTCATTTATTTATTAAACAGTAGATTTATTTATTTTTCTCTCCTGGCCTGCGGAATATTCGAGAAATGTTATTAGAGAGAAATATGTATTCTCAATGGGTCAACGCCATCCGACCTCTCGGCTACAGAGAGCTTCGATAGCAGATCTGATTATTTCAAGAGACAGTGAAAATTTTTATTTAATTCCCAATCCTGAGAGGAAAGTCGAGCTATCGAAGATAGCGGAGTGGATAGCGTGTATCGTCGGTGGCATTACATTTGCAACGATGCGGTCGACCCTGCTTTACTCAAGTGAATTGGGAAGCAGAATTGCACGGCCTACTTCCAACTCTCACTCACACCTGGCTCCAAGAGGTTGCATGAGTACCCTGGTTAACGGCATCAACCTGCCGACTAAACTGTGTGAAGTTAATCGAAATATTTTCCCGACTCGACCGGTGAAAAGGAACGCCTCATCCCAAGCCAACTATCACAAGTGACCATCGGCCAGTCGCTAGCCTGGGTGAAGGAGATGCTCCAAAGAGGTCGACAGCTTTACCAGTGGGAACTTTTGAGAGAAGAAGCGATGTAACCCCAACATCCCCGGGGCAAAAGAAACTGGCAAGCCATTGTACTATTTTGATTCTGAATGTCCCCATGTACCACAATTACAACAGAAATAGTTGGAGTGGTGACGATAGCAGCGCGAAATGTGCTAACTGAATAAACGAATGAGTGCGCGCAAAAATCTATTGAACTATAGCAGCAAATCTGAGCGCACAGCTAAACCAAAACTATATCGACCCTGTGAAATCCATTAAAACTGGATACAATGAAAGGGTTGCAATTGCTAAACCTCTCCTCATCTCAACAACATTGATAAGGCGAAAAATAGTGCCGAGACGATCAAAAAAGTTCAAAGTCCCAATGGAACATTTTCATCTTCCTCGATAAATCATCATTCGGTGTGAGTGTATATATAACGACAACCCTAAGAAGAGTTCACCCTTAACTGTTTGGCTCCTTTTTTTTGTACAATGATGCTCACCCTGTAGAAGGCCCGGGGCTTAATCGAAATGGATGGTTAAAGAGTTAAAGTCACAGCTTATACGAATATGTGTGAAAGATTAACGGTTAATCCTAGACCAGAACAAGTTAAGATAATAATAGTCAGTGAAGCAACCTCCTGGGAATCGGTTCCACAAGGCAGTGGTCAAGGGAAAAATTTACATCTCAGCAAAGGAATACAAAGCTAATGAAGGTGGTTCTCTATAATGTGCGTGGCATTGTGGGTCTTGGACCTGAAAGTTAGAACTTGGGGAACAAAAGAGTGTAATTCAACTGAACATGGAAATAGAAATTGAACAGCGAGCACATTAAGACATCTTGACTAAGAGTATGAAGTGGGCTCTGTGATGATTTGTATAGACATATCAGAGAATTCTTCAGTCGTTCTTCAGTCGTAGGGATTACCTGAGAATTCGTCAGATCATGCCCATCCTAAGGTACAAAAATTATTCCTTGATTATAGCGTATTCTTCTAGGAAGACAATGCCCTGATTCATACGGCTAATGTTATTCCAATTTTTTTAAACGTGCACAAAAATGAAATCAACCACTTACATTGGAAAAGTTTTAGTCTATTTGTGTCGTCTGGCCTTCGTAAAACAGGTAGCAGACATTTTGGTTAGATTAAGTGGTTTCCCTAGTGCAAAAGAAGGGAAAAACGTTCGATTACTGACGGATGCTCAATTTTATTTTTTAGTAAGATTTCTCAATATAAGCTGGTTGTTATTCAGTTAACTGCTTAAAAAATAGAAACACAGCGACAGAATTCAAAATCGTGGACTCTCTAAAATTGACGTTCATTGTATTTATAAGAAATAATTGTCGCACAAAAATCAGTTCAAACTCATGCGTAATAATGTCTAGGCACTCGTATCCTCGGATGCCCGGCTACGATGGCGCCTATTCAGCACTCACAGCGCCTACCTGTGGTTTATATTGCAATTAATCTGAGCAAACATGGGTTACAGTTTCTGGGAGATATCGCGTTATCTAGAGTGACCAAGGCCAGCACACTCAAACTCCAGATCACGATGACTTGTGACTTCGTACTACTGCAACCATCTCACGGCTCACAATTTGGGTCATCTCGTGGTATGGTTTTCAGGCACTTTTCAAAGGTTGCGCACGCTGGCATCGCCTCCTCTATCCCGATAACATCCTGACAAATCGACCATGGTAAAATTCGAACCCGGTCACTCATGGTCAGAAAGCGAACTTTCTAACCACTCGGCCATATATACGCATGATAAAGACATTGTTCGAGTGACCAGTTGACATAACACTTCAGACAATAACAAATCCCGAACAAGGAAAGAAAAATGAAAGAACAAGGACAAACACTTAACTTCATGGTAAATTAAAACGCCTAGACTGTGTAGACAGAACAAAAAATCTTTCACAACGTCGACACATCACGAAGGACAGCAACGCAAGGTTCATGCCCTCAAGGATTTCAGGCGACTGGAACGCAAATGAAAGGAGGTATCTAGCATTTATACACAATAACGTAACCCGCTCTAACCTACTTCATCAAGGAAAATTATTGTGGAAAAAACTGTTGATAACACCCTGGTATTAAATATGACCGAAGAAAATGAATCAAGGCGAATAAACTAAAAGTAAGCGGTTAGAAGATAAAAAAGGCGGTACCATAAGTGTTTTACCGTATATCTACCACTACTGATTAATGACGACATTTTTTTTTATTTATCACCTAATATAAGCAAACTTTTCTTCTGGGCAAAGGCTACACGTGTGGAGCGAAGACGAAAATAAATACTAAAACGATTAATCCTAAAAACAAAAAAACATGGTTTCTGTGTCGGAGGATTCCCGCATCCTTTCGGTTAATAAATTAATCCTTTGAAAATAAATATTTAACATGTTTTCAACTAACGGGTCGCGTTCCCAACTGTAATAAAAAGTAGGCATCGTGATCCCCTTGAAGAGTATTTAAGTAAAACCTCTAAACGGGGTAAGCCAGTAAGGAGAATCGGAAACATACTGCAGTAGATTCACTAGACTACGGCTTAAAAGAAATACGCTAACTTCCCCCTTTTCCCTGTCTTCAAGCTGCGTGACACTTACACTTTCTCTTCACTTTCTCCCTTGTCTCTTTTTTCTCAAGAATACACCCGAAGAAATAATATTTCTTTTCCTGTTAACAAACAACTACAAACAAGGAAATTTAACAGAATAAATTTAGCACTCATAAAAAAAAAACAAATAAAAATCAACAGAGTCGTAAAAAGCACGGAGATAAAAAATATTTTATATGTTTATATTCAGAATTATTTCCCGCCTTTTTCTTTAGTTGCGGCTTGATTCAAATACGTAACACACTTTTTAACATGCACTGCTTTTCCTAAGAACTCTCCAAGTAATTTTTGTGAACTACCTAATTCTCTTGTAATTTTCTAGTGATAGGTTGATAGCGCCGTCGCATTTTCATAGTTACTATATGTTATGTTCCTCGCACCACAGTTATGGTCCAAGGTTAGAACCAAGGAAGAACAACACGAACACAAGAATAGAAATAACAAAGATATATTACAACAGAAATATAGTACAAGAAGTTGAAGGTGTTAGTCATGACTGTCCGTCTGGTTTAGAGTGAACTAATATTGTCTTGACTCGTTACACCATTCATTCGGTATCTAGCCACCCCACCACGAGGGTTGCATGTGGCACAAGGCCGAGTTTAACGTGGGTTTCTTTAGCCCGTAGGCTCGGCCAAAAATATACCCTTTGAACCCGCCTAGACGGGTTCAGGGCCTGTCTACCTCCCCGGATGAAACCTTGCCCTTCGGCAAGGTTCGTCCGGGTTCCTCTCTGTCAAAGCAGAGAGTTCAACAGTCATGACCTGGTGCTCGTTACACCATTCATTCCTTATACCTCTTGAAAAGCGCAGTATTTATAGTGTCAGGGAGAGTCCATTATCGTTATAAAGTTCCCATAACACTATCTTATCATTATAATTTCTTAGGCTATGGCGTGTCACTTCCAGTGTGTACACACACACACACACACACACATATATATATATATATATATATATATATATATATATATATATATATAACAAAGAAGATTTTGAGGCTAATCCCACTACAAGGATAATAAATCCCACAAGACCGGATATCGGAAAAATTAGTAAAACTATCCTTGAAAGGGTAAATAAACAAATTAAAAAAAAAAAGCCTGAAACTTTTGATTAATACCAAGGAAGTGATAAACTGGTTTACTAACATAAAAGAAAAAACAGTTGTACACTAATGCAGTTTGATATTGATAATTATTACCAATCAATATCTAAAAAACTATTTATGAATGCGTTGGACTTTGCCACCCACTATACGGATATTACAGATGAAGAAAAGAACATTATTCTGTATGCGAAAAAATCGGTACTTATACATAAAGGTGAGCAATGGATTAGGAATTCTTATGACCACTTTGACATCACAATGAGATTATTAGACTCAGCTGAGTCTTCTGATCTCATTGGTCTTTTTATATTATACAACCTTACAGCGCACCGTGATGTTAATAAAACTAACATTGGTTTGTATAGAGACGATGGACTTATGGTTATTAGAAACTCAGCTAACTTCAAAATAGATAGAATTAGAAAGGTATTATATAATGAATTTAAAAGCATGGGCTTAAAACTTACAGTTAGCACTAAATTAAAAAAGTGATCTTTCTAGATATAACATTACATTTAAATAAAAATACATACACACCTTAGTTTATTCGCCTTGATTCATTTTCTTCACACCAATCCTTTTTATATACACCATAAATCAAATCACCCCCCATCTATAATTAAATATATACCGTTATCTATCAGTCAACCAATTAGAACAAATTCAGCAAATGACAAGATTTTCGATGAGCATATCAATTCCTATAATAAGGCCCTAAAAGAGAGTGATCACAAAAGCTAAAACTAACTTATATAAAAAATGAAAATGGAAAGCATAGGAAAAAGAGATGTAGAAAAATAATTTGGTATACTCCCCTAAACAACCAAAAGGTAAAGAAAAAATTAGGACAAAAATTCATCGCATTAATAGTCAAGCATTTTCCTAGTGAAAGTAAAATAAGCACTACTTTCAATAAAAACACGCTAAAATTGAGTTACAGCTGTACAGAAAACTTAGAAAACATTATTAAGAAACATTTTGCTAATATCTTAAATAAACACTTATACCAAAAAGAAAAAAAATTAGAAAATGGAAAAATAAAAATAAAAACTGATGAATATAAACAAAAATTATGTAACTGTAGAAACCCTCATAATTGCCCTCTACAAAATAAATGTTGCACTGAATCATTAGTATACCAATGCAATATCTCTTCGATGGAAAATCCTGAAAACATAAATGTATATATAGATTGCACTAGTCATGAGTTCGAAAAAAAGATTCAACCAACAAAGTTCATTTAGGATAAATAAATATAAAATCAAACATCTCTCTCGAAATACTTCTGGCATCTAAAAGAATCAAATAAAACACCTACAGTAAAATGGAAGTTAATAAGAAAAGCTAGAATATGTAGGTCATTAAATGACTCATGTCCTTTGTGCATACATGAGAAACTATATATTACTAAGTTTATAAAAAATAAAAATTTACTGAATCAGAGAAATGAAATAGCTATTTTATACCGTCATTGTCAAAAACTTTGTACATACATGTGAAACTATATATTACTAAGTTTATAAAAAAAATTAATAAAGTTTACTAAATCAGAGAAATGAATTAGCTAGTGTCATAAATTTTACTTAATATTTAATTTAAAATTTTAAAAATCGTAATATACATACTTATACTTGATATGGAAAAATAATTTTACTTACTGTAAGTAATTCTAATACATTTACTTCTTTTAAAAAGAAATATAGTCTATTAAAACTAACAGTGAAAATATTGTAAAGTTATATTTAAAATTGTAGTTATATAAAACGAATTCTAACCTAAACTTCTTTTAAAATTGTAATTAAATAAAACGTATTCTAACCTAAAGACCTCCCTCTTAGTACTACAAGCACTTAAAAGAATCCAATAAAACACTTACAGTAAAATGAAATTAATATGAAATGCTAGAAAATGTAAGCTTTCGAATGACCCATGTCCTTTGTACTTACATGAGAAACAATATATTACTAGGTTTATATAAAAAATAAAAGTTTACTAAATCAGTGAAATTAATTAGCTATTTTTGCCGTCATTGTCATAAATTTTACTTAAATAATATTTAAATATAAAAAAAAAATTATTACCTAATAATATACATACTTATACTTGATGTGAAAATAATTCTACATACTGTAAGGGATTCTAATACATTTAATTGTTCTTAAAAGAAATATAGTATATTAAAAATTAAAAGTGAAAATATTTTTAAAATCGTAGTTAAATAAAACGTATTCTAACCTAAGCACCCCCAAAAAATCTTTAAATATACAAATAGAAAAAAATGCCGTAAGAATTTTAACAATAAAATTTTAAAAAATCCAGACGACATGCATTTAACGGATGTCAGAATTCATTGAAGAATACATCCCTACCCCTACTAATAACTGATACATCAAAATAAAGCCATAATGAATACGCAGACACCCCTTGTCTGGTTGAATTGGATTTCTCTGTAACGTTGGAAACATGAATTATGATTGTGGCTGTGTCTTTAAAAGCCAGTAATTTTAAAAGTTACTCCAAAATTCGCTTGAGGATGAAATGGAACTAATGTCTTTAATTTAATTACAAAATTAAATTCGGAGCTTTTAGCTTCCATTTTAGAAACATGGTTAGAACTGTGTGGCGAAAAAATATTTTAAATCAATTAATTTATAATATTAATGCTCTATAAATTTTCATTGAGCACTATTTTGTAAAAATAAAAATATCTATAAGAACACCGGTTTATATATCTTACTGTTCTTTCGTTATATATATATATATATATATATATATATATATATATAAATCTTATAAATATAAGTAGGTGTACTCGTCCGGAAAAACCTTAGGTGTATTGGCCTGTAAATGAACAAACCAATACCCAAGGAAAAAAAAGGAATAAAAAAAAAGAAAGAACTAGGAACATCTAATTTTGGCGAAAATAATCGACCAGAATCCAAAGCTCAAAGTGGTAGGTTTGCCTGGCTCTTTAGGTTCATAGTTTTATATATATATATATATATATATATATATATATATATATATATATATATATTTTTGTGTGTGTATGTATGTGTGTGCCTGCGTGTGTGTGTGTGTGTGTGTACACATACATAAATCTAGCCCTGTATCTGTTTACTGCTTGAAAAGTATTTGATATGATTTTACAAATATGGCCAAAGAAGAAAAACGTTAGAATAAAATATGTACAAAACGAACACATATGTATGCATAGACAATCATGCATACACACACTTATACTAAATACAAGGGAGACATAAACATTCCCCCCTCACACACACAAACACATAATGATACACATACACATCCACTTGATTAACCCTTGGCAAGTTGGGTATTCATAGTACCAATAAACTTCTATTCTGTCCAAACTTGTACATTACTCAATAAAGCGTTGTTGGCTAACAGACAGATACAGACTGATGTAAAAGTTCTCCAATGCATTTTTCTTTTAATAGAATCATTTATTCATACATTTTTCTGCTTCAATATTCAGTCATAATAATATTCCACTATGGCTTTCTTTGACTTTCCGCCACCTTTCAGTGAATTTGTGTATTCCATGATAAAAGCAGGATTCTAATTTTAATTCGATGATGAAGTCTCCGGAGAAATGTTTTAAAACTTGAAAGTTTTGCAACTTCTGACCAGACAGCTTGGAAACGTCTGTTATCAAAGCAGTCGACATTTTTTTTTCTGTTTTAATGCGTCACTCAGACAAGTTGACTAATACACTTTTTTCCAGATTCACGTTTTTTTTTCGTAAACATTTTCTCAAATTCAACAACATTCAGTTTCTCCCAACTTCAAGTTCACACTTTCTTTTTATACGAAAAGCTCCCTTTAAAATTGTCAATTCCCTTATCGCATTGAAGCCTGGAACTGTCTATCCCCATGTATTACTGACTCGTAGGTTAACATATATCTATATCTCTAAAAGCTCCGATGCTGAGTATTCTTTTACAAACATAGCAAATTCTAACATACACAATCCAGACAAGAATATGCAAGATAATCTGACATCCAATCTACAATCTCTATCTCACAGACGGACCGTGGCCTACCTCTGTCTCTTCTACAAGTATTTTCACGGCAATTGTTCCGACGAACTACTTTCGCTGGTTCCAGGACTAGATGCATTTAAGCGAGCTACTAGGCTGGCATCTGAACCTCACCCTTTCACTGTCAAATCAGCTCTTCTCGTCTGTGGAACTCTCTTCTCCTTACTTGCTTCCCCGATGACTATAACCTTCAAATATTCAAGTGTAATATCAATCGACATCTAACACCCTGAGCTTATTCCCCGTCAATCTCTGTATCCTTTCCTCAAACAGGCCTCTTTACTCTTGTTTTAAATCCTCTGTAAACCCATGCTTGATAGTAGCACTTCCGCCTTGAATGTTAACAAAAAATACTTTTTCACACCGAACCCAGTTCTGTGGAATCAGAATCAACGTTGGGTTTAAGCAAGCAAATGAGCCAATTGGAGTAAAGTGCCATGCAGATTTAAATTTTTCCCACTTGTGACGAATGCAGCTTTCGATTTTTTTTTTTTTTTTTTGCATGCTAGCAAGCTAGTTAACATTCGTGTCAATCAGCTGTTGGTTCTCACGCTGGCCAATAGAATCTTCCTGCCTGTTCGTGGCAGCCAGCTATTGGCTCTCACTCTGGTCAGTACAAAATGGCCGCAAACTACATGAAAACTGCCGTAGAAGCATGAAAAAATCGATTGTTTCCACTATCGATGGGAGTTGAAATGCTAAGTCATCTTGGCCTTCCCGCTAATTTGGAGCATGTGCATGTAAATTTTTAACAGAAACAAATCCGTCGAAAACTGCGGACGTGCAATCGTTACACACACACACACCCATCCTGCTTTATATATATATATATATATATATATATATATATATATATATATATATATATATATATATAGTAGCGAAAGAAATATTCGTACACATACACATTTTTTATTTATAGTATTTCCAACTAATGAATAAACATACTTTTCATATAACTTTCTATACACAGATCCATAATAACTAAATATGCATAGAAAACAGAAAGAATTGAGTTAATAGAAGTAAATCCCAGTAATCCATTTTCTTGGCTGAAATAAGTATTTGTACAATACCAAAAAAAATACGTAATCTTCATTTAATACTTTGTAGAATATCCATTATTCACTTCTACAGCAACCAACTCCTTCTTGTATTTCTCAATTAATAATTTGCAAATTTTAGTTAGAATTTTGTTCCATTCTTCTTCGCAGATGGTCTTCAGATCCAGGATATTTATTTGAGCTTGCGGATGGTTTTATTGCCAGTACGTTTTGCAGAAAAAAAAACACACCCAAACCATGATGATGCCACCATCAAATTTCACTGTTGCAAATGTGTTCTTTTGTTTGAAGGCATCGCCATCTTTCTTCCATACATGATTTCTCGGATGGCTATCAACTCCTGGCAGAGGGGAAGGTGAATTTTTACGCATTTATTTTAGAATAAATACGCCAGTAACTCAGACATATATGTATAGGGTTAGGTAAATGAGATAACTAGAGCGACAATATACATGTATGCTGGCCTGCATATGCTAGTAGGCAAATAAATAATTACCAGATTTAGCCAAGAGGTGTAGACATAATAGTGCTCAATGTGATTAGACAGAGCTAAAAATATATATACATTAATAAATACATACACGTTTGGGCTGTGATTAAGTTTCATGATGACTTGGGTAACCAACGAAACTCGAGTCGCACATCAAACGGAGGAATACGTGTATTTATTAGCATATATATATATATATATATATATATATATATATATATATATATATATATATATATATATCAAAAAGAGAACTAACAGTAAGATTACAACGTTCAAACATTAATTTAAAAACAGTGCTCAATACACCAAATAGCGCCGTACATATTTATTTATCTTATGCAGTGTTACATTAGAACATGCACATATCCACTACAAAATTGTACATTTTTTTTTCAACATCAAAAAAAGAAAAACTTTTTTTTAGACGTCTTATCAGGTGGGGAATCACAAGGTTGATGAGACGACTAAAAACGTTTTCCCTTTTTTGATGTTGAAACAAAATGTACAAAGTGGATATGTGCATGTTCTAATGTAACACTGCATAAGATATATATATATATATATATATATATATATATATATATATATATGTGTGTGTGTGTGTGTGTGTGTGTGTGTGTGTAGCTCTTGAAAATATATTTTCATTTGAGCAATGTTGAATGACAAGCTAATTCTAAAAACAACAGCTATCTGCGTTAATGCGAAGCTCTTCAGTAAAATGAATGGAGCACTACGGTAGTTGGACATTTGTAAAAAACACTACGCTAGATTTGGCAGGCTCATTCTGTGGAGTGAAGATAGCTCAGTGGTAGAAACTCTGACTGGCGTGGAATCGGTTGGGTTTCAATCTTGGCATGAGGGATTCGGATGTCTAGTCGCAATGAGGAGCTGTGTTACACACGGAACAGTACTGTCTGCGAATGGCATATGTGTATATATATATATATATATATATATATATCAAGTTTGTTTTTTACAGCTTATCAATCATTTGCAGTTTATTTTAAGTTCCAAACCATGTTAGATCGTAAGAATTTTAATGTCAGATAATAATGGTTTACATAGGTTTTGTGTGTGTGTGTGTATATATATATATATATATAAACTACCGTGCATTCAATGCTGGTGCTAATAAAATAGGGCTCGATGTATAGTCTGCAGAAATAACTCTTACATATACATCAAACATAATGCTAAGACATTAGCTACATGTAGATTTCCAGTAATGTCTTACCATTTTGTTGCAATTATTTCTGGGACGTACATGTGAGAGGTATTTCTGCCTCACCCTGTATAATAACAGAATTATAATTCTTATAAATAATAAACATATATAAACATACATAAATTTGAGTTTCATGCATAATGCAATCATCAGGTGCCGACTGAAAACTGTCAGTTTTCAACCAGCACCTAATGATTAGATTGTAAATGACATCGACAGTTGGGTTCCCGTTGACGGAAAATGTCTTTTTTTCATTATTAAAGTTGCAGTTATTTTCTTAAAAATTAACGTTATCTTTGTTGGAAATATATTTATTTTATATTTTATATACTGATTTTAATTTCGTGTTCGTTAATAGGATAGTAATTTTTTGACAGATTTTTGGCATACATTAGTAGATTCTCGATGATAGGCGGTTCAAAGTTACAAATATCGAATTGGATGAAAGGATATTTTTCTACTCTATCTTATATGAGTAAGCCATTATATGCCTTCTGTTGTTTTATGTCTTCGGTTAATTTCTAAAGCAGTTTTCGTATATTTGCATGCTCACAATAAATCAATATTCCAACATAAAAACATTATATTCAATAAATATATTTCCAACAAAGACAACGTTATTTTTTAAATAAATGCAATTACCGACAAAAATAAGATGTCACTTAAATGGCCACTGTATGACTGGTAATATTGTATACCGATGTCGCATACATTCAGAGAAAGATGTTAAATTTTATTTTGGTTCCACTGAGAATCCTTGGAAATTACATTTCTATCATTATCAAATAATTTTAGGCAATATAAGATACATGAATTTTACTGTTCTCTTCAAACAATTCTCGCAATCCAAGAGTGATGGTAACACACCCATTTTACGTGGGATATTGTAGCAAAATTAAAATATTTTAATTGGAAAAGCGATAGAGGCTATTTATGCCTTAATGAAAACGTAGTAATCTTAAACCCCTTAAATAACCCTAGTTTAAAAAAGAAGAAATGAATTGAGGGTTACATGTAGGCACAAAAATGAATATCTGTTAAAATACGTTGATCCACATTCATTTTCAATGTAAATTATAAACTTTTTCTTTCTTAAGTTTCAACTAAAATTTTATAAAAACTGCTAAATAATCCAGTAATCTCCCTTTATGCTTAAAATTATTATTCACATCTTTAAAAATTAATTAATTTATTTATTGTATATAAAATAAAATCCCGTCTACTTGAAATGCAAAATATCCTTTTAAATTAAAAACTGTAATCCCTGTATTATATGAACTGTACCAACATTACGTTAACCAGTTACTTTTTATTAAAATTTCATTTCCGTAACAGTTAGTCTACACTCAGCACCTGAAGATTGCGTTGTTCGTGAAACTCCTAGTCGTGCTACCGGTGAAGGATAATATGTATATTTATTAATACATACTTAATAAAACTAAGATGTTGCATCGAGCACAGTTTTAATAGCACCAGCACTCCATGTGCGATATATATATATATATATATATATATATATATATATATATATATATATAACACAACACGGAATTTGTGAAGAACGGCGCTATATCGAGTCTAATAAGTGTTAGCTCTACGTTACCGAGGCGCGTTGGTACAGTTGGTATGACGCTTTTGTCGTATCATAACGGTTTGGGTTCGATTCAACGTAGTGGGTGCTCATTGCTGATGAGTTCCAAAGATAGAACGAAACGGCCGTCCGGTGCTTTCTGCATTCTCTTGAGGATTCTTCTAAGCTCGATGAATTACTTTATTTTGATTATTTCAAGTGAAAAAAGTAGTTATTCTTTTATAATTAATAGTGATTTTCTTTTTGAAAACTCATGGCAATATTTAACCCCTTCACCTTCAATCTTCAATATGCTTTTGCTTCTTCCTTTCGCTGATGTGTGCGAAAGTGGAGAGAATGAAATGAGGATTATACAAAGACAGATTAATTTCCATGGAAAGGGGATAAATCCATCAGTGATCGGGACAAAGAACCAACTGACAACAAGACGCGAATTTCAAAAATGTGTACGTTACGCTAATAATAACATTTGGCGATGATTGATTGACGGACTGATTTTTTACGGCTTATCAACCGTTTCTGTTTTGCTTAATGCCGTAACATATTTTGGAGTTTAGGGGGCCCAATGATCCCAACCGGTCATCAGTATAAGTGCTGACATATTTGTCGTTGAAAGAAAATGAAAACACGAGAAACAATGAGCTGTGTCGAATTAGCGAAAATTTCTGTACACACACACACACACACACACACACACACACACACACACACACACACACACACACACACACACATATATATATATATATATATATATATATATATATATATATATATATATATATATATGAGTGTGTGCGTGTCTAATGTATAATGCCCTACGCCACAGTACGACTCAGAATTTCAGGCATTGAGCACAGTTTTCATTCAAAGTAAAGTATATATATATATATATATATATATATATATTTGATGTAAACATTTCCACGTGCATTTATTTAGATTTATCTATTTGATTATGTTCATACATACATATATATATATATATATATATATACAAACACACACACACAAATACAGATATGTTGTATTGATAATGTTATATTTGTGAATATGTCCTGAAGATGGTTTATTAGACCGAAACGTCAGACGTTGACTTATTAACATTAAAACAGCATAATTGTATATAAGGATTTTTGTTTTGTTTTTTCCGTATATATTTTTCTTCATACTGTCGGATCTATATCCATATATTTGCTTATATATATATATATATATATATATATATATATATATATATATATATATATATATATATATATGAAAAAGACAACACGAAAACTATATTTTGTTTAACCGACACTTTTCGTCATTCGGTAGACTTTTCCAAGGTACATGTGATTTATTTTTCAATTTTTTTGACATTTATTTTGACAAGGTTAATGTGACGGTTTTATTTTGTATATATTTGGCAGTTACTCAAATTTGTTTTAAATTTAAGAACACTCATAAATATTCAGCGATTTCATTGAATAGATTCAGGTGTTAGAACCTAGATTACGTCATATAGCGTCTTCGAAAAGATTTTTTTTTATAATTTAAAGCTGCTTAAAAACTGGTCAACAGAAATGTCTTGGCATTTAGACCTTAGATTACGTTATTTGGTATATTCAAAAAAGAAATAAAAAGAAAACAGTAGAAAACGTCTTTTTCATAGTGAAATATAAGATGAGTGTTTGTATTATAAATCTACAAGAGTTGAAATGATGGATTCAACCATTTTCCTTTGACTTTTCAACATATTTAAGACCCTATTTGACGTAATCGGGAATCTAACACCTAAATCTTTTGCAACTCACATACTTCATTAACAGGTATGTGAGTAAAGAAAATAAAAATCCAATATATTTTAAGAGCGTTTTTTTTGTAAATTGCAGTAAGTCGTAAGCGTATCATTTCTCACCCTCACGTAATATTTATTTTTGTTACAAAAATATGTAAAGATAGGCATTTTTTCACGAGCATTCAAAAATACGGGGCCTTAGTCGTAAATGTTTATTCTTTTATATAAGACATATCTATAATATTTACTGCTAAAATGTGTGTGTTGGGTGAATTCGCATGCCTGTGTATGCACAGGTTTAACCAAAGACTAATGAAAGTACTTCGCTAAGAAGTATTTAATATTACATTTTATATATTTTCGATCATTCTCCTGTTTTCAGTGAACATCGGAGCTATAATACAGCGAAACAGTACTGTCTGCGAATGACATAATTTAGCTCTTGAAAATATATTTCAATTGAGTAATAATTCTATAAACAACAGCCACCTGCGTTAATGCAAATCTCTTCAGTAAAATGAAAAGAGCCCTCCGGCTGATTGGCATGTGTTTACATTCGTAAAAGCAATACGCGAAATTTGGCTGCTTCACTCGGTCGAATGAAGATAGCTCAGTGGTAGAAACTCTGACTTACACCAAACCAGTTGGGTTTCAATGCTGGCTTGAAACATTCGGATGTCTGGTTTTAGTGAGGAGCTTCGAAACAGTACTGTATGTGAATGTTGTAGGTAAAATTATATATATATCATAAATTGTATATAAAATTTAATTCAGTAAATATACAATTATAAGTATAAAATATGTAGATATAATTAATATGCACATAGGAATCAGGAGCGAGCAGTACAAGAGAATTTTAGAGTCTTGTCTGCTCCCTTCTGCTGAAAGGGTGCAAATCGTCCCCACCAATCTCATTTTTATGCAGGATAATGCTCCCTGTCACAAATCAAAATTGATGAAGGAATACTTTGATGAGAAGCAGGTGAGTGTTATGACATGGCCACCCCAATCTCCTGACCTCAACCCCATACAAAACTTATGGAGCATGTTGTTCAACTGCTTTCTCGAGAACCTGTACTTTATAGGGCTCTTGAGTGTCTTTT
>CAHIKZ030000843.1:307500-320000 GCA_903632075.3 Acanthosepion pharaonis | reverse complement strand
AATTAGTTTAGTTTAACTAATTGTCTGTCCATATTTTTCTTTTGTAAAAGAAAAAACTATCAAGATTTTTTCGCTACCTCCCATTGGTACACGGGTTTCAAAGCAACAAAAAAATCGCTGTCATTTTTGTTTGCCTAAATATGGAAGATTTTCAAAAAGCAAATTTGGATCAGCAACAAAAAGCAGAAGAAAGACAACAACTATTTTTGGAATTACATAAACAACAAATGAAATTCCAACAAATTACGCTTCAGAATGCTGAACTACAACAGAAACAACTTAAAGAATTACTCGTAAATACATTAAAAGGCTCAAACTCTGAAAAAGATACAATATTCTTCCAGAGTACAATCTACAATTCAATGGAAACCTTTCAATACGTACCAGAGAACGACAAAACGTTCGAGCCTTTTTACAGGCGCTACGAAGATATTTTCAACGTAGACTGTGAACAATGGCCCAGTAAAAAAGGGTACGTCTACTATTGAGAACACTGGGAACTACAGAACATAGTATGTTCGTAGACTTCATACTACCCAAGAAAACAACTGTCTTGGATTTTCAGACACTATTAAGCTCCTTTCGGAATTATTCGGGCCTAACACAACCTTGTTCCACAAACGTTGGAAATGCCTGAACACAGTCAAAGACAACCAGCAAGTTTTTCTAACGTTTGCAGCATCGGTAAACAAGCTATGTAATGAGTTTAAACTAGCCGAACTGACTGCCGATGATTTCAAGTGCCTGATATTCGCACAAGGTCTAGTATCAGCAGAAGACGCCGAAGTCAGACGACGGGTACTTACCAAGCTTGAGAACGAACAAGGATTGACTCTCCAAAAACTGGCAGAGGACTGTCAAAGAGTAATATCTGTAAAGCGTGACTCAAACACTATCGAGGAATCAGGTGTGACTCAGATTAATAAAATCAGAAGCAAGTCTACCTCCTATTCCCCTCAAAAAGACAAAAGGCAAATCTAATGTCCTAAATTCCAAAGTAACCAAAACCCAAATAGGTTAAAGAGACCGCCCGAACCATGTTACCATTATGGTAAATGGCATTGGATAAATTCTGTCCAGTTAAGAACAAAAAATATTGCAAAAATTGTATTAAGAATGGGCATACTTTAACTTCGTTCTGGTACGCCAACAGAACGAGAAAACCCAAAAATAAAATTAGGCAAGCTCAATCTGACGATATTGTCGATAGGAATTTAAGAAAATATGTAACTGTGGATATTTTCAATAAGTCCATTAAATTTCAGCTTGACTCGGGTTCTGATATTTCAGCGATTAACTGGCATACTTGGCGAAAATTGAACAAGCCGACCTTATTAAAAACGGATAAAACAGCAAAATCTGTAACTGGCGAAAAGATTAACATTTTAGGTGAGGTAACCCTAAATGGAGTTGCCAAAAAGCTCAAAGCCTCCGTATTGAAAAATTCAGATAACTTATTTGGAACAGATTGGATAGAAAAATTCAATCTTTGGGATTGCCTAATGAGTACATTTTGTCGCAAGATACAACGTCCAATTTGGTAAATCTAAAAAAGGAACTCAAACAACAATTTCCCGAGGTTTTTTTTTTTTCTGGCCGCCTTGGGAAATGTACTAAAATGAAAGCTAAGTTCAAGGTGAAGGACGGTGCACAACCGGTATTCAAAAAGATACGGAATGTCCCTTGAGCAAATCAACAAAGAGTTAGATAGACTCTAACAAGCAGGTTTTCTGTCAAAAACAGATTTCAGCGAGTGGGCAGCACCTACGGTCTACGTAAAAAAGAAGTCCAATCAAATACGAGTATGTGCAGATTTTTCTACAGGGTTAAATGATGCCTTGCAAGATCATCACTATCCTCTCCCAAGCCCTGAAGAAATTTTCAATAAACTCAATGGTGGAAATTTTTATTCTAAAATTGACATCTCGGACGCATACCTTAAGATAGAGGTGGAAGAAGAAAGTTCCAAATTGCTCTGCGTAAACACCCATAGAGGGTTGTACAAATACAATAGACTGGCTTTTGGATTAAAAGTTGCGCCTGCAATTTTCCAGCAGGTCATGGACGCCATGTTGGGTGACCTTGACTACGCAACAGCCTATTTGGTTGATATACTGGTTACTAGTAAAACTACGGCAGAGCACCGGAACCATATAATAAACGTATTCGAAAAGATACAAGAATACGCTTTTATGGTTAAGGAGGCAAAGTGTGACTTTTTCTTACCAGAGATTAAATACTTAGGGCACATCATAAATAAAGACGGTCGTCGGCCGGATCGATAAAGAGCCAACGCGATCAGAAACATGTCGGCCCCAGATAACGTTCAAGCGTTACAAAGCTTCCTCGGCCTAGCTAACTTTTACCAAGGGTTCATTAAGAACATGCAAAATTTGAGAGGGCCTCTCAACCAACTCTTAAAAAGGATAAACCATGGTCATGGACCCCGGAATGCCAAGACGCATTCGAGAAGATCAAGAAAACTCTTACTTTGGACCTCTCCCTCACTCACTACGACCCTAGTCTCGACATCATAGTCGCAAGTGATGCAAGCTCGTACGGCATTGGTGCTTGCATTCTGCAAAAACTGCCAGATGGTTCACGAAAAGCCGTGGCTCACGCATCAAGATCTCTACTTCCAGCTGAGAAACAATATTCCCAAATAGAGAAAGAGATTCTAGGGTTAATATTCGCTGTCACAAAGTTTCACAGATATCTACATGGTAGACTGTTCATACTGCAGACGGACCATAAATCTCTAATTACAATTTTTTGTTCTAAAAAGTTCTGCCAGTCTATCCTGCTATAGACTACTTCGTTGGGGAACAATTCTCTTAGACTATAATTTCAAGATAGAGTTCCTAATATCCCCAAATATTTGGCATGCAGACAGTTTATCGCGACTCATTCCAAAAAATACAGAAGTCTTTGAAGACTCCATCATTGCTACTCTAAAGACAAATTGTGAAATCAAAAACATGATCGCGAGTACCATAAGAGAGCTCCCAGTTACTTTGGCTGACATAAAAAGGGAGTCTCGAGAGGATGAATTCATTCAATCCATAAAAAGCAAAATTCGCAATAAAGACCCCAATGTGCCTGATGTTTTCTCCCTCTGCGATGATGTCCTACTATATAATGACCACGTAGTGATTCCAAACAGTCTACAAAGAAAAATCCTCAGGAATTTTTACATGGTACATCCGGGGAAGAACCGTACGAAAAGCCTTATGCGCTGCTATGTTTATTGGCCAATCACTGCAATTGTGCGACTTGACGTCTTCTGATTTCTTCCTTTGGGGTCCTCTCAAAAGTAAGATCTATGCCAACAAGCCAACAACAATTTAACAGCTGAAGGATGGGATAATAAGGCATATTGGTGAGATCGAGGAGGAACTATGCAGGGAAGTCACCAAAGATTTTGACCATCGCGTGGAGGGGTGCCGCCGAAGGCTTGACGGATATTTAGGAGATATTATTTATCACACATAATCGCAATGACTTAAATAACATGATCCAATAGAGAAATAAATAAATTTTCACCAATAACTGATTTATTTACATCTGACTTTGATCTGTCATAATGAAACTCCCTTTATATGAGCGAGCTTTCTTGGTACCCTAGGTCTCCTCTGGCCGGCACGATATTTCTGACCTGGCGAGGTGTTCAGATGCCCTGACCTCTAGGAGGATCACACACTTACATTCGGAGTATCACGCCTGAATCTTTCCTCGGTTATTTGCCTCCTCATTAAGAGTTTTGGAGTTAAACTTTCTCTGGGTTTTGTCGTTAAGCGCGTCATAGTGATCCGAACCTTCGACTAAATTCAAACGAGGCTATCCTATCAGCAAGTGTATAATATCGTATCAGTTCTACTGCAATTTTGTGGGTGTTTTGTGGATACAGCAGTCTAGGATTGGGATCTCTTGATGATGAGTATCGTTACGGCAGTATCTCCGTGCGTGCATCTCCAATGGATGTCTGCGTCACTGCCTACGAGTCGTCCACCTAACCCACCAATACAAACATGGACGCAATCAAATTGAAAACGAAAAAAACTAGCAAGCCCACACTCAAAAAGTAGACCCAAGTTATAATATGTCTTACAGAAATGTAAGGAGTCCATGTTCCAGATTTCCAAATGTAGAACTCCATATTCAGACCAAACCTGTTATTGCTTGAAACGGATTAAATTCCATTGCAGCAGCTCACAATCCCTGGCTACTCACTTATAACAAAATACCATCAGCTAAATCGCCACGATCACAGACTTGGTTCTTACACCATGGGTGGATTTCCCTGTGACAGGGACACAAAGAGCGAGTACATATTCATCTTTGCCTGGTATCGTCCTCAGGATGAAGGATCGATAATCTTCGATCGAATATCAGAAAGGATTGACAATATTCTCACTTAATTTACCTCGGCCAACTTTCACATAAGCGGTAACTTCAGTGTTCACTACAAAGAGAGGTTAGTCCATTCTAACAAAACCGAAGACGAAGTCAAATAGGGCAGAGACTTTTTCCATGGCATATGAACTAACCCAAATCAATGAAGAACACACCCGATTCCAGGATGCTATCGGATAGCAGGTGAACCTCCTCGATCTTTTTCTAATATTCTAGCAATGCTCAGCAAAATTTAAACCCCCGTCGTCACGTCAGATTATTTCCTAGTCAGTGTCCAGATTGACTTCAAACCAATTTCATCCCCAGACTTATTCTTCTATAGAAGGGTTTTTTTTTTTTTTTTTGCCTATGCGTAGGCAGACTGGGACAGCTTTCGTCCTATATAACGAAAACTTCTCTCCTTTACTTCTTCAAACATGCCGCCTCCAAAACTGCCACCTTAATCTCCGAATTGATCCTTTCTGGAATGGAGTGATTTATAACCTCAAAAAAATTCCATCAAAAAACAATCATCCCTGGTTCCCCTACTTCAAAATCTATCGCAAGGAGCGGTGTAGTCTGGCCCTTAATTCTTTTAGAATTGCTGCAAGTGACTCCTGGAAAACGAAAGGTGCAGATACGCCCGATCTGTCCAAGCTAAGGTTGAAATTAAACAAAATGGATCTTGCGTATTCTACATCACAAACCGTTATGACTACAGGCAAAGAGGTTGTGCTCAGTATTATAAATGGCCCCTAGATCATATCATCCTCGACAGATAAGGCGAAGCTCTTCGCTTCGATCTTTTCCTTAAACTCAACTTTAGATGACAAAGGCCATGGACTCCCCAACTTACTATGTATCACCGAGCACAATCTCAGTAATATACTCATTTTAGCAAGAGAAGTCTCTAGACTTATCAAAAGCTTCGTCCTCCTCCCAAAAGGCACTGATCCAGACAAAATTCCAGTTGTTGTTCTTAAGAATATCAACCCAGAATTATCTCTGATCCTAGCAAAGTTATTTAACGGCTGCTTGAAAATCTTTACCGAGTATATGGAAGGTGGCAAGTATATGCCCGTTCTTCAAGATAGCCGACAACCGATTCTCCACCTCCCAGCAGAGACTTATTAATATTAGTATCATCAGTAAGCTTTTTCACGACTTAATCAAGAAGAAGATCGTCGAGCAGCTGGATAGGAACAATATCTTTTGCGATGAGCAGTATGGATTTTGATCAGCCTGTCGGTAACTACCGTGACACACAGAATTAGTGAGGCCCTTTACGAGAAATACCGCAAGGACCATTGTATTAGATATCTCGAAGGCGTTCGACAAGTTATGGCACAAAGGTTGGCTACACAAGGTCTCCAACTATGGAATCACTAGAAGGGTTTTCTCTATAATAAATTCCTCCGTAAAAGGGATGTAGGGATTAACGCCCAAGGCCTTATTGGTCAAGCAGGCGACCCCGAGGGACTAACCGTATTTCTGATTTGCATAAATGTTGTAGAGTAGTTTTCACAGTAGAGGCTTGTATTTCAATGTCGTCCTAAATTAGGTTCGACATACAAAACGTTAGGAACTTGAAATAAGAGTTAATGACGCATCAATCTAGTTGTGATGGTTGGTACTTCAATGTCCGATATCGACTGACTCGCTCAACACCACTGAGCCCAACTGGTGACCGCTACTACTACTACTACTACTTATTATGTGTGGGAGAGTCTATTAATAATAGAATAGGTACGTGAGGTATAACAATAAATGATCTACCTCAGAATATACTCCAATCATTAGTAAACGTTTATGCCGATGATACGACGACATACGTGCGCACATCTAAAAGTCTTGAGGATCAGAGATTTGTAGCTGACCGCTTTTCTGGTCTTGCACTAACTTTCCAACGGGGAAAAACTGATTAGTTAAATCCAATGCCTCTAAAACCAGACGATCATCGACGTTCAGACTCCGAACCACCGCCAGTCACGATGAACGTATGTCCTCTCGAGAAGGCCTCACCGTCAAGTGAAATTCCTATATACGATTCATCGCTAGAGAGGCAGGTAACTTCCCTTAACTTAACTGTACCGCTCCAGTAAGTACCTGGCAACTCATGTTACCGTCTACCTTTATGATAGCCTGATCATGCTGAAAATGGATTACTGTTGCTCTATTTGAACAGGATCTGCCCAGACCTCACTTGTTGGAGAGGAATTATTTCCTACACTCGACCTCTCTCTCTCTCTCTCTCTCTCTCACACACACACACACAGTCGGAAGGAGACGAGTCTCTCATTGCTATATCGCTACTCTCGTGGAAATTAGTCGGCCGAACTGTATCTTCTGGTTTCAGCAGGTCTCACCTTCACGGCAAGGACCCGACATGTTAATTACGTGGAAGCAAACCACCCACAATCGCTCCGTATTCCATTGCCGAGAAGTAAGTTTCACTCAAACCCCTTCTTCCCGCCAACCATTGCCCAATGGAAGAGTGTCTCAAGAGGGTGTTTCCCGATCACTGCATTCTTAACCTGTTCAAGTCGAGAGTCAACCGCTAGCTTCCCGTTCTATCCATATAAACTCTCCCGGAAAGTAACCCTGTACCGCGAGTGTCCCTCAGGGCTTGTTCCGGGTTAACCTGACTGTAGAAAATAAAAATAAATAATATATTATTTATTTTATTTTTGTATCTTTTTAATGAAAAGCGGGCGAGAGGATGCATTCCCGTGCTCTCGTGGCGAATAATTCTTGAAATATTGCTGTCTGACAACATGAGAGCGCACGAGAATTCATCCTCTCGTCCGCACATTATATATATATATATATATATATATATATATATAGAGAGAGAGAGAGAGAGAGAGAGACAGAGAGACAGAGAGAGAAAGAGAGACAGAGAGACAGGGACAGAGAGATCACAGATGAATGGCAATCGACTCATTATCGAACAATGCTGATTTTCGCTTATTCAGTAAATTTTAGCTTGAAATATTGTCAGTCAACGAATCAAGTGGCAAGAAACTGTGGAGATGACTTAAATCCTTAAAGAGATTTTATACACGTTTAAGGACAGAAAAGAAAAGTGCCTGGCGAATTGTTGTGACAGGCAGCAATTGCTGGCTGGGCGCCGGCAGCTGGACGCTTTTTTCATATGATATTTTTGATCATCAGATGTTTCCGACTGTCATACCACATTCTGGACACGAGCAAGTATTTTCAACAGTGAAATCTGGATATATTGTCATGTAATCAAATGTGGCAAATTAAGCTTACATTTAGAAAACAAATGCGATTACAAAGATATCACCGGAATTTCCATTTGCATACGGAGAGATCGCTAGAGCAAGATAGGAAAAAAAATATATGCATATATTTACAGGAGGGACGGTAGATCTTTGCTGTCTGGCTACCGCTGATAACAGAGATTTGACCAACAAATTCTTTAAAAAAAATGGCACGGTTGGGTACATATTAAGATACAGATATGAATAGACATATACAAAAACATATGTTTATACTAGCTTAGAAGAAACCCTATCGGGCGGCATTTAAGCTAGATCCTTCGGATGGTTCTTGATTGGGTCTTCAGCTTTTTCAGGAGTTAGAGTCCCTAAGACTTTCCATATTCTCAGAGTTGAAAGCGTTCCTGGCTACCGTTTTCATTTGCACGAGACTTTCTTTTTCTCGATGCAGCCTTGGCTCTTTTGATTGCAATTTGGTGTTGGCGAGGCATACTGCTGCCGTATGAGATAGGCAACAATAAACTAGAGACGGACTCATTATTTATCGATGTGTTTAAGTATTGCATTAATATTTAAACATACCTTTTAAAAATGCAACTTCTATCGCCATTTAATTTAAAGACAATTTGATGTGCGTAGGTCATTACTTTCCGTACAAATAATTATTTTTATTTCATGTGCGACTTTTGCTGGATTTCGCAATTAATTTTGATTATTTCCAAATTAATTTCCAAGTTATAAAAATTGTTATCGTACAAAAAATTTTTCGCCGAAAGATCACGTAAAAACTAGACGAAAACAACCGCAGTTATAAAACTTGGGATCCCAAATTTCACGATTTTTTTTCTAATTTGGTTACAGAGTCGCCCTGATTCCAGGATGGGATGGTATGTTCGGCTATGGCCTTTAGGAGTAAAGTTGAAAACATGAACAATTTCATTTTGAATCAATGTAATTTGACAACAGGATTTTTTCATTTTAACATGAACTATTGAAATTTAGAGAGTTGTGTCCCTTTAATTATTTTTTATCAGTAGAATCCAATATGGAGGAACCCGAAAACAATCGAAATAATGAAAATTTGGGAATCTAAAATTTCATAATTGCGGTTCCGGATCCGGTCCCGAATATTTTTTTTTAATTTGCTTACGGGGTCGAAAACAACCGCAGTTATAAATCTTGGGATCCCAAATTTCACGATTTATTTTTTTAATTTGGTTACCGTGCCGGCCTGATTCCAGAATAGTATGATATGTTGGACTACTCCCTCTAAGTGTAAAGTTGAAAAAGTGTGACACACTGACATTCGCGTTTATGATATAGATTTATAAGGAGGAAGGTAGATCGTATCATGCCGGACTGCTACCGATAACAGAGTCTTACTAAAGATATATATTGTAACACGAAGAAACATCTCACACTCGTATCCACACCCAACACACATACGATAGCGTGATGTAGCTCAAGGTCGGTTGAAAGTGAGGAGCCCAAACATGTGTACCTGGCCTAAGGCTAAAAATTGCGTGGTTATTCTAACGACCCTCCCTCCTCTTTGCAATGAAGTATGTGGTGCCTCATGGTTGGAATCCCTGGGACCAGGCAATTCCATTTTTTCTGTGCTCTCCGAAGATAAAATTTGATATATATATATATATATATATATATATATATATATATATATATATATAATTTTGAAAAACAAACAAAAATCCTTAAATGTAGTTAAAATGAAAGAATTGTCGACGTCAGACGTTTCGGTTTTAATAAACCATTTTCAAGACAAAATTCATTAAAATACAAATTCAGTTCAATATGACGAAAACGATGGACATAAAAACACAAGTCTTATCCAAGAGTAAAACAGATAACTGAAAATTTTTTAAAAAGATCAGCTTTCCGTTTAACGTGGTCACGCCGTAGTCACATGGGCGACGCTTTCATAACGTTTTCCTAAAATTGTCTGACGTCGACAATTCTTTCATTTTAACTACATTTAAGGATTTTTGTTTGTTTTTCAAAATTTCTACATTCTGTCGGATTTATATCCATTTACACTTGCTTATATATATATATATGTAATCACCAATCTAAAGGGGAAGTTTCATATGCGTATTAAATCGTGCCCATCCGCAGGCTGACGAAATATTACACAATGTCGGTTTAAAGTGAAAGACCCCAAAGCCACTTATCCGTATAAATGTATATATCACCTTAGTTTGCATTTTCTTTAAAATATTTCTTTCAATTCTTTTTTTCTAGCACTTCAAGAATCTTCATCAGCTGTAAAGCAAATTACACAACATTTATTACCATGTATATTAGCACACATTTCTTTGTTTCTAACGAAATGTTCCAAGTTCTAATTAATATGCTTAGATTCTAGAAAACACCATCCGGTTGAACATTACGCCTTCGGATTTCAATGTCATATTTTCCGGTTTAAGTCAAATTTACTAGAGTTTAAATTTACTAGAATTTAAATTTACTAGAGTTTAAAGTTGTCAATTGGAATCTCGCACCATTGACTGCAACTCTTGTTCAAGACTAGTTATTTTATCTATATAAATGTGTAGTCTCTGTTTGTCTTTTTACTATCGAACTTCTCCAAGGGCTTTGGAGATGCCATCCCCCATAACCATATATATTTTGAAACTGCATTCGCCAGGATACTTGGATAAGTATATTTACTTTTGGTCGAAGGGGGTCCCGGAGGGGTGGCACCCCCCCCACTGAAAATTATTAAAATTATATTCAAATTTGAACAAGGGAATGATTCCTGCCCAAAATATAGAAGGAGAAAGCCAGAAGATGGTGTTCACATCGGAAAGATCAAAATGAGACAGTGTGGACGTCAAGTTGAACAAGAAATCAATAATCAGTGGGCAGCGCCATACAATACATATTTGTTGATGCATTTCAAGTATCAAATATTGAATCAAATACATATGAAACTGGTCGTATCAAGTTGTTTTTGCACCCTCTCCCCACTGAAAATTGTTTTCCCTTTGATTTACTTTAAATTTAAATTTTAACACGGGAATGACTCCTCTCCAAAATATAGGAGAAAGCCAGAAAATGGAGGTCATACCGGCAAGTTCACTTACTTATATTGACATGCAACATTTTTCTCCACAAATTCTAACAATGATTTAAAATCATCATTGTCATATAAAACAGCAAGGCGCAGGTAATTAAGTAATATAGTTCATTGCAATTCCTTTTTCACGCTTTCTTTTCCTAAAGGCTTACAAACCGATTGGATCCCGAACTACCGCCAGTCACGATACACGGATGTCCTCCGTGCCTTGAGAGACTATTTGGCTTTAAACTCACACCTGGCCTCAAGTGGAACTCGTATATAAGATCCATCGCTGAAGATGTACGAAAAATGATCGGCTCCATGTACCTGACTCCTCCTGTTATCCCGTCCCTTTGCAAGAACCAGATCTGACAGAGAAAAGAGTATTGTTGCCATATTTGGGCTGGAATTCTCATGGACCCTCATGTTGTCAGTCTGCAATTTTTCAAGATTTATTCCTCATGAGAACACACGACAATTCATTCTTACGCCTGTATCACTTTAAAGAACTTAACGTTAAACAGACGCCAGTTAATAAATTTTAAAAAATAGCAGGAAGAAGTTTTCCATGACCTTCAAGTCATTTTGCCAGTCCGCAATAAAATTATCAGCTGTCTTTACCTGTCCACTAAATATCTGACAACTCATCCTATCCTCTAAGTGTCAGATCAGGCCGAGAAAGGAATATTCTCGTCATATTTGGACGTGAACTGCCTGGTCCTCACTTTCGTGTCTTGATAGAATCCAAAAGCTTCTCCGTGTTTGAATGGGTGACAAACTGTCTTGCACTCTCGAACCTGTCTCCCACAGGCGGGATTTAGCAAGACTCTCACTGATCCATCCCTATTTCCATGGAAAGGGCGCGGACGAATTATATTCATTTCGCGGCTAGAACACGCCATGGCACATATATTTTAGCATACCGCCCACATTCCTTTCGTATTTCATCGGTGAGAAGTAAGTTCCAGCTCCGTACAACGAGTCTCGAGAGAATGTTTCCTTGACTATCATCTTAACATTTTCAAGACTGGGGTTAACTGTTATCCGTATAAACTGTTTCTTAATGTAACCCTCTATCTCGAGTGCCCCCGCCCCCCAGCTGTGTACAGGGTAAACAACATTGTCGAAGATTGATTACTCATTCTCACTTTGCACTTCGTTTTGATTCCGCAGACATCAAATTAGCTTTGGCCTCGATTGATTGCTCCCGGAAACTAACAGTGTTTTCAGTCTTATTTCCCAGACTCGGATTTTTGTGGGTCCAGGTAAAGTAATAAAATTTCAGCTCCCATGAACTACCTTCACCTTAGTGTTCTCAGTTTTCTTTCAGAATATGGATTACGTCAATATTACGTTGAAGCGTCCGTTTTTGTCCGGTAACCGAAGTTAAGCAGCATTAATCCTGGTCAGTACCATGTGGATGACTGTTTGGCAATACCTTATTAAAAGTTCAGGTAGTGTTATGGAGTCTTCCCTCTAATGAGGCTATTATGGACTCTTCCACTTACTATAAAGTAGTAGGAAAGTAAGCCTCGGGGGGGGGCGGACAGAGATGGATTGTTCTACCGAGGCTGTGACTGTTCGCAGCTCCTGTCGACCTCTCTGCTTTTGACAGAGAGGGACCTGGATGAAGCTTTGCCGAAGGGCAAAGTTTCGTCCGGTGAGGTAGACAGATCCCGAAGCCGCTTTTGTGGATTCAAATGGAATATTTTTGGCCAAGCCTACGGGCTCGAATGACCCACGTTAAAATCGGCCTTGTGCCACATATATCCCTCGTGGGGGGG
>CAHIKZ030000843.1:290000-302500 GCA_903632075.3 Acanthosepion pharaonis | reverse complement strand
TCGTGCTTAAGTTTCCGTGTCTCAAAAGGAGACTCTCACAGATCGAAATCAAATAATAATTTTGAAAATTAGTATCCATATAATAGTCGATCGCATACAACACGAAGTAATGATTTTTAAAAGATAATTACCATGTCCCTAATCGTCGATCTAACACGCCAACGTGGGATAGTAATTAAAAAAATATAATACCCATGCTATCGTCGACCACATATATGGAACTCGAATAATAATTCCAGGAAACTGCAAAGTAGTATCCATTGTCTCGGAAAACCGATACTGTTTGTTTTTTTTTAATATATTTGATATTTTTCGACAATCACTTTCGTCTAAAATGATTAAATTTTTCAGATTTGGCGAACATTTGGGCGATATTATTTATCACACATAATTGCCATGACTTAAATAATATGATCCAATAGAGAAATAAATAAATTTTCACCAATAACACATATTTATTTACTGCTGACTTTGATCCGTCTTAATGAAACACCCTTATATATAATCTGTCTTAATGAAACACCCATTACATACTAGAAATAGAAATTACCATCAATTAGACAAACGCCACTTCCCATATATGCGTTTTCTCTATGGTCACGTGGTATATTTAATTCAGTAATGGGATCGCTTGTGTTTGCTCACATAATAATAATAATAATAATAATAATAATAATAATAATAATAATAATAGAAACAAAACACTTACAATCTAAAAATATTATCTAGCTTAAAAAGATTACCTAGGTTTGATAAGACGTAAAAAAAGATTAATCAATCATTCAAACAGATGACTGGTATCGCCTAAGAATTTATGTGTAGACTATGTGAGCAACGGGAATATCTCAAGGAAAATCGGAACTAAAAGTGTTATATGAGAAATAAAGTGTCGCTGCTGACACTTGAGTTTGAAAAAGATCGCCCAAACACAAGCGATCCCATTATTGAATTAAATAGACCACGTGACCATAGAGAAAACGCATATATGGGAAGTGGCGTTTGTCTAATTGATGGTAATTTCTATTCTATCCTCTATTACTATACGGACCGCTATTCTCTACACTATGCACTATACTATTTCTCTATTCAGATCACTATTCAGTGGTTACTATTCGAGCGAATGTTATCCAGCAAGTACTATTAGTGCGAGTGCTATTCGAAGGCGTTTGACACCAGTATTGTTCAACGGCGTTACTATAGTTATATCTGCGATTACAAAGTCTCTACTACAACGAGCATTACGAAAGTGACAATGAGTATTCGATGACATTACAAAAAAGGAAGCTTTAACATATTATCAGAAACAAAAACAAACTGAAGTGTCGTCAGCGACACTTTATTTCTTATATAACACTTTTAGTTCCGATTTTCCTTGAGATATCCCCGTTGCTCACATAGTCTACACATAAATTCTTAGGCGATACCAGTCATCTGTTTGAATGATTGATCAATCTTTTGTTACGTCTTATCAAACCTAGATAATCTTTTTAAGCTAGATAATATTTTTAGATTATAAGTGTTTTGTTTCTATTATTATTATTATTGTTATATATATATATATATATATATATATATATATATATATATACTATTTTTTAGATAAAAATGGTTTAGTGATAAAACTCTTACTAATTAACCCATAGGTGGAAGAAGAAGACGTAGATTCATATCTTTGCCAAGGGTATGAATATAACGAACACGACGAGAATTGGAACACAATTAACTGATTAACAATTCCGAGTCACTATCCATAAACAACAGCCAGACATCCACGTTTGCAGAACCTTGTCTTACCAAGCTTCATGAATGTGAGAAAATATCAAGTGTTTATTGTCATAAGGGTCATTATATATTACATAATATTTAACACATCTTTTTTTATACGCCTTTAACCATATTTTCGCAGTCTTAATATCTTCCTTGCTTTCTGGGGGAGTGTTTTTTTCTTGGTCAATCAATTTTTCTCCTCCAGTGATGATCTTTAGGCATATTGTTACAAGCAGGAATAGAAAGACACGTTTTTAAATACTGACCAACGTTTTTTTTTTTTTTTTTTTTTTTTTCCGGGAGCTCGAATTGAAATCCATATTCTGAACGAATGATTTCGTTTCCACAGACTTGTGAAAGAACTGTTGAACCAAAAATCAAGAGTCAACCGAGTTCAAATTCATTTTGTCAATTTCGCCAACATTAAACAACTCGCCTTTATGCGGAAGGCCATAACAGCATAATATTCCCCTGATTTCATTCTTGCCTACGGAATCTCTCTCTAACAAATACATAAGAGCCCTTTGACTATTGTTTCGATAACAGACATTCTCTCCTTTAACGATGCATATCTCTCAAAGAAAAACGGAAGTCAATTCTGTACACATTTTTTGGCATTTTTACATGACCATTTCCTTTCTGCAGTAACGTGTTAATATGAACATTGTGGAAGGAAAAACATGTAATAAACAAATCTGCTGCGCCGATATTTCATGAGACAAAAACAAGAAATGAGGATGAGATAGCAGGAGGAGAATTGAAATGAAATACACTGACGTCTGATAAAAGAAGGATTCTTGCTTTGATTCAACAAATTCGTCGGGGTATTTTTCTGAAATCTTTAAATTGTTTGAAGTTAAAAATCGAAAGTGATCGAGCACTCTGAAGACATGGATGTATACGGAAGAAAATTTTCGCCCCTTTCACAAGATCGTTTCCTGTGTGAAATGAAGAATCGTGTTTATGCCAAAGAACGTTTTGTCTCTCTTACACGATCGTTTCCTGCATAAAACTTGGAAATCGTGTGTATTCCAAACAGTATTCCGTCGCTCTTACACGCTCGTTTCCTGTGTGAAATGAAGAAACATGTGTATGCCAACGAACGTTTTACCTTTCTTAGACGATCGTTTCATGCGGAAACTGAAAAATTATGTGTGTGTGTGTGTGTGAAAAATCATTCGCCCCTCTTATGAAATAGTTTTTTATGTAAACTAAAAAACGGTGTATACGCGCAAGAACAATTCGTAACACTTACACGGTTTTTTCCTGCATAATATTTGCAACGATCGAACAGGTGTGGCCATATTGTAAATTCACCCAATTAATCCTGAAAATCAAGAGATCTTTTTTCTTGTAATTTGCCTTTCGTACAATATTTCTTATTTTTTCTAATGTTTCCGCAAAATCATGTCATATTTGTGCTTCATTACATTTCAAAATTGTCCTTCCAGTTCATCGATTTCGAATTATTTTTTCCTAATTCTATGTCATGTAGGTTATTGAAATAGAAAACTTGTCAACTGGAGGAAGCTTTAAAAGGGTATATAGCAAAATTTTCAATCATATACTGTGCCTGTCATTATAGACTAGCAGTAGAGCCCAGCGTTGCCCGGGGATGTAACAGTAAGAGATAGATCAAGTATCGACCATCATAAAGACTGAAAAATAAAATTGACAAAGACTATTGTTTAATGTTGACGGAACGCATGTCTTAATTAGTTTTTTTTTTTTTTTTTACGATTTGGTCAAACTCAAACTCAAACAAAAACATTGGTTTCAATTATTATGAGTCTACCGATTGAATAGAATTTTATTATAAACAATTGTCTTTTAAATGGAATTTTTAAAGCATTCTGAATGTAAAAATAAAGAAAAAATTGTGCAAGACAATAAGAAACACTACCTGCCAAAAAATGTTTTGTTGAAATCGGTTGAAAAATGTAGGAAATCCGATCCCATATATATAAACGAACACACACATACACAAACAACCTGGATTTTATAAGTATAACTCGATATGAGTTGTCCCCCTTTCATTCTCGCGATGCCTCTTAATCGTGTTTTTAAATTTTTTTTCCTGCAAAAACAATTGTGCTTTTCCAATTTTTGGCACTGTCAGAACCACTGCAAGGTAATTTTACGTAGTTTTGTTTTGTTGAAATCAGTTGAAAAATGTAGGAAATCCGATCCAATATATAAACGTACAGACACACATACACACACACACAACCTGGGTTTTATAATAAGTATAATGTGCGATCGGTGTCACGGTAATCAGTGTAGAAGGTGAAATTAGCCAGCCGAGTTCAATTTCCGGCCACGCCTCTTGCATTCACTTTCGCATAAACACTCTTGGGAAAAGCATAATTCTATTTCCCCACCCTTGCTCTGTATTAAGTCTCAGAGTAGACTTGACTTATAAAATTAGGGCGGCAACCAGTCTAAAATAATGAAAACTGTGTGTTCAAGACCTTGGAGAAATCAAGGGAAAACTACTCCTTTATCTTTCCCAATAAGTCATTATCTGTAGAGATTCATAAAGTTTTACTTTATCTTATTTTTTTAATTTTATTTTATTTATATATTAGTATATTGTAGATTAAGTCATACAAGGTAAAGTGTTTATTAAATTAATAAGTTCTAAAGTTGCAAATGTTGGAAGTAAGACATGTATATTATCAGGGCAGATAACGAGTGACACTAGATCAGAAAACATTAACAACGTAGTGAGAGGGAATGCAAACATTCAGAAATCTCTTCAATAAAGTAATCGTCCTAGGTAAGAAGATAAAAGACGTCCGGCAACAAGGTTGGTAGCACCTGTTAGGGACCCAGCTATGGGCAACCAGTTAACCCCCAAACTGTGGTCAAAACGGAATGAAAGGTCAAAACGGAATGAAAGATCAAAACGGAATGAAAGTATAAAATATATACAGCAAGACATTTAATAGAAATATTATCAGCAATATATCTATATAGAGAAATATATTTATTTATATTTATTTCTTATATATATATATATATATATATATATATATATATATATATATATATATATATACAGGGTATCCATAATGTTCGTGTGTACTTTTTAAAAAATATGACTTTATTTGTATTTGCGATAGAAATAATCTGTAGAAAATGTTATAAAGTTTAATGTACCTAGTTTTAAGTATAGCTAAAATAACTAATGTGATTTCAGGTATTACTGTAAATCAGTTGGCAAATGTTTTCCGTGAACTGCAAAATCCTATTACCCTTTGTATTGCTAATGATGGAGGACGTGGAAACTTAAATAAAATTTCAATAAAACCTTAAAAAATATAGATTTACTTCTTTTTAATCATTTTTATAAATTATTTCTATCGCAAATAGAAATAAAGTTAATTTTTTTTAAAGTGTACACGAACTTTATGGACATCCTGTATATATATTTTTTTTTTTTTTTTTTTTTTTTTTAAATTCAGACGACATCCATTCAACCGACGTCAGGTTTCAGAGTAAAATACATCCTCACCCCTTACCAAAATGTAGCTAATAACTGATACAATGATACTGTCATAAGGAAAATCTAGACACCCCGTGTTCAATTTGAGTAGAATATTCTGTAACCATGGAAACGTGATTTTAGCTGTGTATTTAAAACCCGGTAAATTTTAAAAGTTACTCCAAAATTCGCTTGAAGATGAAATGGAACTAATGCTTTTAATTTATTTGCAAAAATAAAATTAGAGGTTTTAGCTTCTATTTTTGAAACATGGTTGAACTGTGTAGAAAAAATAACCATATTTTAAATCAATTAATTTATAATATATATATATATATATATATATATATATATATATATATAGAGAGAGAGAGAGAGAGAGAGAGAGAAATATTGAAATTACTAGCAATTAATTTGTGAAACTATTTCCAGAAATACATTTTTGGGAAAAATATTACCAGCAATACATTTAACTCTCGACAAAAAACCCTCTTTACAAAAATACGTCAACGAAACCTGATCTACAAACTGATTTCTTACAAAGAATATATATTCTGTTCATACAAAATTATCATAAGAATTTTTTCGGCATTAAATAATCCATTGAGGTTTTGATATGCCGTAAACCAAAATAAAACAAAGTATAAAGTAACAGTTCTGCAAAAAGTGCTGTCTGAGTGTAACTTCCGTCTTACCAAACAAAAAGAAATTAGTCGATGCTCTGTACGTGTTATGTCACATCCTACCTGTAACGGTGTGGACAGGTGAAACTAAGAAATGAAATTCGTCTAAACATTTGTCATGAAAAGAGCGATAGGTGTAGTGGCAGACATAGCAATGTCATGAAGGTACATTATATTTTCCAAAAAGAGTATAATGTTCTTATGATTCTGAGTCAAGTTAAATAAAAAAAAAAAACCATACAAGTTAAATAAAGAAAATAATGACATTGTAACTTTTTGCGTCGCCCTAATATATTCATTTTGTAAAATGCAGTGAGATATGTATAGTAGTTTTGCTCTTGAATTATAGACAACAGAGGTTGACATGACATATGATTTAAAACTCAGGCAGACAATATTGGAAATTTACTAAAATTCCGCTCGAAGAAAGAGGTTATTTTAACGAGTGCCTATGAAATATACGCTTACTGGGAAGGAATTCAGAGTTTAAGAAGTTGCGGAAACGAAATGGATTTACTGCATACGATGAAGGCATGTATGCGTGTTAGGTCTTCTTAATAGATAAGTTAAATAGATAAGGAAATCAATGAATTAGATTTATATAATGAGATAGATAGATAGATAGATAGATAGATAGATATGAATTGAATGAGATAGATAGATAGATAGATAGAAATGTAATAGGATAGATACATGCATATGAATTGAATGAGATAGATACATACATACACATGCATTGAATGAGATGGATAGATAGATAGATAGATAGATAGATAGATAGGATAAATATATATATATATATACAGGTTAATTGAATGAGATAGATAGATAGATAGATAGATAGATAGATAGATAGATAGATAGATAGATAATAGGATAGATATATATATACAGGTGAATTGAATGCGATAGATAGATAGATAGATAGATAGATAGATAGATAGATAGATAGATAGATAGATATGAATATATAAGGGTAGATGGACACATACTTATATATCATTTGAATAAGATAGCTAGATAGATAGATATGAATATAAGATTGATACATTGATGTGCATATAATAAGATAGATATATACATACACACATAGATCAAGAGATAGATAGATAGATAGATAGATAGATAGATAGATAGATAGATAGATAGATAGATAGATAGATAGATAGATAGATGTCCTTAACAAAGCATAAGCCAATATAACTACCGATTGGCATGGATAGAAAAATATGAAGAAGCTGAGAAAAAATACTTCTGTACATTGTTCCTTTGTTTTCCCGTGATTTTCTTAATTTCCATGTCTTACACCCGAACGTCAGAGCTGACATTACACATTCATTATTCGCGTTACGTTATAAGCAAAGTGCTTTTCATAATGTCTTCATTTTTTATTAAACACATTCCAAACAGCCGCTAGATGTCGTTTTATTTCATTTTCGTGGGCTTTCCATAATTTTATTACCGGCCCTAAGTAGATGTATCGCCGGATATCTTCTAGCTATTTACCTTTTCTTTATTCAAAAGAAGTTTTTTTTTCGGAGAATTATATCTAAAAATTAATGAGTGTTTGGGAACTTACAGGAAATCTCTCTCACTCAATCACTCAACCTCTCTCTCTCTCTCTCTCTCTCTCTCTCTCTATATATATATATATATATATATATATATATATATATATAGGGTGTAACAGTAAAATTGTACAAATCGTGTAACAGCAAAATTGTTCAATTTTTAGATTAAGATTTGAACCGTTGTGTCTTAGAAATGATTAAATATATCTTACTGGAATTCTCCGATATTTTTATAACTCTATAGAACTCTACGTTGAGTAGTAAGAATTTATAATTACTCTCCAGGTTAACAGAAGAATCGTGATGAAATCGATCATAAACGAAAATGACATGTTCATCTTTAATTAATTATAGCTAAGGGTCGAAGTACATGAAGGAAGTTTCATATATATATATATATATATATATATATATATATATAATATTCCAGAATCATTTTATAACTTATTGCAGATGATCATCGTCCTCTCTAAACTTCTAACTGTCTGGAGTTACAAGTTACGACAATCGTTTTACGCACCATTTCATTTTCAATCTCTTTTCACTGCTCTTTGGACTGTCATTGCTGAAACTGCTCTCTTACCTGCCTAACGTCTTATGAATTTAGTTTTCTATTTGATCACTTTATCTCTAACTTGAAATGATGATCTCTCTTCCTGTTGTGAACTCCTGACCCAATTTTCCTCTATACTGTTCCCTGTTTTTAAAACTTATTCACCATTCTCTCGATGGCTGTTGAATGGACGTTGAAGATGGGAGCCAGAGTATGAATGTTGGTACCATTACCTAAGGCCTCAATGATCTTTTCTCTCTCACCATTGCTCATTTGAGAAGACAGTGGGGCTATCACAAAACGATTTTAACCTGTTCCCTCTGTAGCTGAATAAGTCAAATGGTTTTGCAGTGATTCTTACAATAAATGGAATCAAAATTGGTAAACGTCGTATCTGAAAACCTGCAAAAAATAAACTTAATTAGTTTAGTGTTTTTTAAATATTAAACATTTTGTGGGCTGGACAATTATGTTATAACACCATTTAGACAACACAAACACACACACGTGTGTGTGTGTGTGTGTGTGTGTGATCAATATAAATAAATGCTACCTATACATACTTCCTCCAATCACCCAACCATCATAAATAAGAAATCGAGATGTTATGAAAGTAAACGACCCTCGTATAACACAAACAAACAAAAAAGAAAAAAAAAACTGAGAAAGGCTGGTTTATATTATTTTTTTATTCTTTCATATTCGGCCAAGTGAATTATAACCGTTGTTTGTGAATTTGGTGACATACTCATTTTGAGTTCCGTACACGGGCTGGCCAAAACCTTTTTCGTCCCAGTGGAAATGGGTTGAGAAATATCTGAGCAGTACTACTGTAGACTGTAATACTAAATAATCCCTAGACGACACACACACACACACACACACACACACACACACACACACACACACACACACACACACACACACACACATATATATATATATATATATATATATATATATATATATATATATATATAGTCATCCACATACAGTCTGTTTCGCAGTATCGCAGCTCATCAGTGTGGCTAGACAAGCGTTTGCTTCAAGCCTGGATCGAAATCCGACCAATTTGTCTATCCCCCATAGGCCATTATCCCACGCTGGCAAGAAACACATAATTATTAATGGCTACCAGAAAGCTCAATTCATGGAAACATAAATATGGATCTTATTAAAGACAACAGATATTTTGCATCGATTGGATTTATTATTAAATTACGAATTCATTTCGGAAGAAATATGGTCCAAGCTTTCGATTATCTGATGTCTTCAGCAAAGTACTAATAGACAAATGGTGGCTTTCGTAGAACTCGTCAGTGTAGTGACATAGGCAAAGTGTTGTGACGTAGGCAGGGTGTGACGTGTGTGTGTGATGGTTGTTTATTGAGAAGCGGGCTCTTGAATTTATAATGTGTTGCGTGTTCCTGTCTCGAGAAACCTTGGATATGCGCCCAAATTATGTTATGCCTGTACAGGCCCACACGGTGGTTACACTCTCGTTCGTAATGATTGCATGTGAAGACGCTCACCCATCGTCGATATCTACTCATTTTCTTTTCGTCGAGCACTCTTCTTCCCGGCGGCAAACCTCCGTTTCTTCTCTCCTAGATCCAGCCCTCGGTGTATAGTGCGTCTCCAGCGTTAGTGATCATTGGCGACGTCCTCCCACCTCTCGATGCCTATGTCCATAGCCATCCTGTCCTTTCTGCAGACCCCCATGAAGTTAAGATTCGCCCCCCCCCGTGTACTCTTGCCGATGGTCAATTCACCGTAAAGAACCTTCGAAACCCTCCTATCCGGCATACACTGTACATACCCAAGCCATACGTACATGTCAATTAAATTATAATTGCTTTTATTGATAGATGTTTGTTTTATTGTATTAGTATTTCTTCAAGAATCATGCCTGCTTTTATTATTTGATTTTGCTAGTATTTTGATAGTGTTTGTATGTCGCTGTCTAATGTTGCCATGATTCTGCCTATTAATGTGTTATGTGGTGTTACTATGGCCTGGTAGATGACAGGTGAATCTCCGTGAGAGTGTGGTTGTGGCATATCCTATGTAAGATTTTTTTGCGTTTTTTTTTTATTATTTACAGCGAAATATTCCCCGAATGGGCAAGTATATTGAGGAACAAGATTGATCTTATATAGAGGGGGTGGAAATTTGGGATAAATTATTTTTAATAACTAGGTGGCTAGTTTTAATTTTTTTTTTTTTTGTAGTAAATGAATCTGGTGTATTTGTTTTTATCGATTGGTTTTACATATGTAAGAATGACGTTTTTTTTTTTATCGTTGTTTGGTCTTTTCTGTAATTGTGGAGTATTTAAATTTGTCAACTTGGAAGGAAGTGCTTTAACAGAGCAGGAAAAGTGCGACACTGAAATCCAAAGGCGCATTGGGATAACCAAGGAATCAGTGCAAACGCTCAGCAGACTACTATGAAATAGGAAAATTTCGCTAGAAACAAGGAAAACAGTACTAAACCGCTGCTGTCCTCTTGTATGACAATGAGTGCTGGACGATCTGCTCAAGATGGCGGCTTGAAGCAACAGAAATGGAGTTTTACAGAAGGACGCTGGAGATACCGTGATATACATGTGAGCAACGACAAAGTTCTGGTGAAAATACAAGCAAAAAGGAAACAGAAACAAAATACAGAAACAAATACTTAACAGATAGAGACAGGTGACAGTTCTGATGCATATAACGTCGAAGAAAGGCTTCAGTAATCGTATACTGACGAGACAGATTGAAGGCAGGATGCACAGGGGTAAACAACATATAACATACTTAGGGGGTAAATTCATGACGGAAGAGGGCTTAAGAGAAATAACGGAAAGACATAATTTATTAAGGACTACAAGGAACAGGAAGTTGTGGAGAGCCATGACTGGCTATATCCTGAAGGAATCCGACACATATAGAAGAAGAGGAATGTTGATAGCATTATAGTTAATATTATATTTATGATTCCACTAACATCATTTGGATAAACCTTGGGTATAGTTTTCAGGGACTTCAAAATGGTGCTACACACATTGCAATTGTCTCCCGGGATATCTTGAAGTTGCCTCTTTAAAACATCTTCTATATTGACATTCAAACTCGGATCATTTGATTGGATCGCTATAATTTTACCGAGAGGAATTGCCGATATATGTAATAATGACAAAATTAACCATGTTTATATACTGAATAGGACGAAATACAGCTGAATACAGGGTTATATTACTGGTAACCGATATTGTGTTTTAGACGAGATTCGACGTACAGTCATATGGTGATCGCTATTCCTTTAATCACGAGGCCACATCGATATATGCCTTCTTTTTTTATATTAGCCTTCCTTTTTTTACTTGGAACATGACTAAATACAATTCAAAACTAGATTATATAAGCGATAACCAAAGTTATCTTTTATAAATTTATATATATATATATATATATATATATATATATATATATATATATATATATATATATTGAAATTGGCTGTAATAGGACAATTAACCTGTTTTGTATAAGCCAATAGAGTTTATATATATATATATATATATATATATATATATATATATATATATATATATATATATATATATATATATATATATATATATATGGATATATATCCGATATATGGTCAAAAAATATAAGGAAAAACAAACAAAAATCCTTACAAATTATATTAACATTAAAACAGCATAATTGCATATTAGGATTTTTGTTTGTTTTTCCGTATATTTTCTTACATATATATATATATATATATATATATATATAAATATATATATATATATATATATAAACAATATCGGCCTATTCAAGTAACAGATTAATTGACATATTATGACCAATAACAGCGAAATGAGATACATTAAACGCTATATAATTTTAGGTGAAACATACATAAACACACACACACACATATATATATATATAATATATATATATATATATATATATATATATATATATATATATATATATATATATATTGTTACTATTTCAACAATTGTTTTGTATCGTATTATAGAGATGATTACCTGTCTCCAAACAAAAGAATAGGATGCAACTGCGATTTTGTTCATCATTGGCATTTATGAATAAATCGCCATGGGATATAGCTATCTTGACATTTTTCCAATTAAGTTAGCCTGACATTGTCAATGAATAAGTAACACCCACCCGCAGGCGTCACTAAAATGTTGGAGCTGGCATGATAACTGACCCAGGGGCACGATAAAACAAAAAAACAAAAAACAAGAAAAAACAAATGTCATTTGAAAAGACACCGTGTTACAACGTGTGATTCACAAACTGAAGATATTTTTTTTCTTTCATTCAATTCTTTTTTCCATCACTATTCGTGTGCACTGATGAGATTGTGTAGCTTCTGATAATTATATATCTGTTGTTCGTCCTCCGGGG
>CAHIKZ030000843.1:255000-285000 GCA_903632075.3 Acanthosepion pharaonis | reverse complement strand
TGAAAGTCCACCAGAGAATGTCTAAATAGTTTAAATGCAAAGTGTTAATTTCTTTTCAAGCATTGTGGCACCGTTGGCTTGGGTTTCTAGAAATAAACATCACATAAATGTGAAAGATTAATCGTTTCATCTTCATTTTAAGGACAGATAACATTAATAAAGTTCTATAAATGGGCTGCATATCATTCAGAGTGGTGTCAAAACCCAAAATGTCAGTTTACCGCAGTTGTGCGAGCCCACAGTGTTAGAGTTTTTAGTCGTGTAATCGAAAATCTGCGCAAGTGTATTTCCACAGATAAAGAGCAACGGATGGATAGATATTACTTCTCAATTGTCTTACACTGTATATAAAACGTGAAATCACTTGCAGCAAATCGATACTATCTAGCCCCAATGAAACCAATAACTTACATCATGGGCTCAGTAGAAGAGCAAAAATAGAAAGGGATCCATCGAACGTGGCGTATGAAAAAATATTTTGTGATATATTTCTGTCGTGAGATGAAGTTCCAACGAGTTTGGCTGTTGGTAAATTAATGTTTTTGAGAATGTCTATATGTAGAAAGCGTGGACTCAAATATTCTCGAAGCAATAGACACCAATTCGGTTAATCGTGTCCGTCGCATCGCGGTTAGATATATGTCATAAATCTGGCCAAAATAAATTTGCACCTGTATGTATACCTAAAGTTTCGCAACGAGTATAGATAGCAAGAAATGAACAAAATCAGGAGGCAAGGTAGGGAGGAAAGAACAGGCCGTGATAGATAGATAGATAGATAGATAGATAGATAGATAGATAGATAGATAGATAGATAGATAGCGGGTTATCAACATAGATAGATAGATAGATAGATAGATAGATAGATAGATAGATAAGAAGGATACAAGGTTATCAATATAGAAAAACAAGAATAGATAGATAGATAGATAGATAGATATGAAAAACTCTGATAGATGTATATGGAAAGAGTAACATAGATAGATGAGAAAGATAGAGGTTTATCAACATAGGTAGATAGCTAAACAAAGATAGATAGATAGATAGATAGATAGATAGATAGATATGAAAAACTAAAATAGATTTATATGAAATATGGAAAGACTAACATAGATAGATAGATAGATAGATAGATAGATAGATAGATATATATATAAAACTGTATATATATATATATATATATATATATATATATATATATATTATTGAAAGACTAACATAGATAGATAGATTTAAATAGACTGAACAAGATGACAAACACTAAGATATCAAAAGTTTCCGACAATATTCAATAAACATAACCCAAGTGCTTCAATTCTCCTATCGATGTTTTATTTTTCCTTGCAAATATTTTTTCTATTTTTCTTTTCGATTAAACTATTTGGCTTTTATTTTTTTCAGGAATTCAACCATAAATATAGGTTTGTTTGCAATACCCAAGGGAGTGTTGCACCACGTGAATTGCGATCTCTCTCCTCCCTCCCCATCTCCCTCTCTGTCTCTGTTCATATATATATATATATATATATATATATGTGTGTGTGTGTGTGTGTGTGTGTGTGTGTGTGGTCTAGCTGAAGTGTTCAATAGACTAATATCCCAGCTGGATATAATAAGAATGGAACCATTCCTTAAGACTGGGGAATGCTGGAATCTTAAATTGGTTAGATTAGACGAAATTGCTGGAGATCTACTGTCCAGAAACACGGGCCTATATAACGTACAATATAAAGGTGAAAGAAATGAACTGGATAACTAGGAAATAGCTATTTACCAATATCAAAGTTATTGTCATTATTCTCGTATTTCAAGATTTATATTCCACAAAACTGGTCATGTACATTAATTGTATAATAGTAAGCAATTAGTAGCATAAAAGAAAAATGAAATAGATTTCTTTTGTTCCTGGTAATCTATAAACGGTTGAATAGTTTATAAAGTAAAAGATATCTCATGTGTAAAAACTGTTCTAGTCCAAACATATTATTATAATTCTGCTTGGCTTTCCTTTAGTTCATTTGTTCACACGCACAGACGTTACGCCCTGCCAATTCAGTTGACAATTTATCACGCGGAAAGACGGAAAAGACATATCAGAGACGCTACTTGGTTTCAGTTAAAAAAGACAGAAAAAAGAAAAAAAGAAAGAATGGAAGAGGGAAGTGTTTAATGACTGCTATCTGTGTCTCATAAATAATGAACTATTCCTTTATGATCGTGTGGAAAGACGGAAAAGATATATCAGAGACGCTACTTGGTTTCAATGAGAAAAAGACAGTAAAAAAAAGTAGGGAAAATAGAATGTTTAAAATCTCCTATCAGTACCTCATAATTAATGAACTAGTCCGTCATCGTCGCGTGGGAAGATGGAACCGGCATATCAGAGACGCTACTTGGTTTCAGTTAGAAAAAGAGAGAGAAAAAGAAAAAAGAAAGAAAATATGATAGAAATGTTTAATGTCTCCTAGCAGTAACTCAGGAATAATAAACTATTCCGTTATAGTCGCGTGTAAAGATGGAGAAGGCATATCATAGACGCTACTTCGTTTCAGTTAAAAAAGACAGAAAAAAATGGAAGATAGATGTGTTTAACGTCTACTATCAGTAACCCATAAATAATGAACGATTCCGTTCGGAACGTGTGAAAAGATGGAAAAGACATATCCGAAGCACTACTCTGGTTTCAGTTAGAAAATGACAGAAAAATAAAGTAGGGAAGATAGAAGTGTTTAACAACCCCTATCAGTACCTCATAAATAATGAACGATTCCGTTATGATCGCGAGGAAACATGGAAAAGATATATCAGAGACGCTACTTGGTTTCAGTGAGAAAAAGACAGAAAAAGAAAGAAGAAAGATAAAATTGTTTAACGTCTCCGATCAAAACGTCATAAATAAGGAACTATTCGATTATGATCATGTGGAATGTCGAAAAAGACATATCAGAGACGCTACTTGGTTTCACTGAGAAAATGGGAGATAAAAGTTATTAACGTTTGTTTTTTATGAATTGGAGAAAGTAGTCAATTGCAAATCATTTCATTTCTATCCCTTTACTTCTTAAAATAATGACCAGAATTCATATATATATGATTGCTATTTCAATTTTTTTAAAGTTGTTAAGCTCAAATGTTTAAATATAAGAGTTTTTTTACGGATATTTTATGGTCAGAGAATTCGCCATGAGGTTATTTAGTCATTAACGTCACACTTAAGATACATCAGATTCATTGTCAAAATAAATGATATTTCCAGAAAACATAAGTAAATTAATAAAACACTTTCTTTATTAACATTCGTTGCCACTTTTGTAATACCAACGAATACTCGTTGTTACTTTCACAATACTCGTTGTAGTAGAGACTTTGTAATCGCAGATACAACTATATTTCGCCTTTGAACAATACTGGTGTCAGACGCTTTCGAATAATCTCGCACTAATAGTACTTGCTCAATAATACTCGGTCGAATAGTAATCTTAACAGTGATCTGAATTGAGAAATAGTATAGTGACTTAACATAGTAAAATAGCGGTCAGTATAGCAATAGCGGATTGAATAGAAATAGAGATCAATTAGACCTCACGCTACATTCCATATATGTGTTTCCTCTATGATCATTGTTCTACTTAATTCAATAATAGGATCGTCTGTGTTTGCTCACTGCGATCTATGTTCAAACTCAAGTGTCGGCAGCTACACTTTATTCCTATATACGTTATGCAAAATAATTTTTCAATGTCGTGCAAAGCAATGACAACATATATATATATATATATATATATATATATATATATATATATATATATAGAGAGAGAGAGAGAGAGAGAGAGATAGATAGATAGATAGATAGATAGATAGATAGATTGTGTATTTGTGAGTGTTAATTATTTCGCCTCAGCCAAGGCGTTAATGCCACTAAGACGCAAGGCGTTACTGAGAGTGTTAGAAAATGTGAAGACATCAGTGATGAGAAAAGACAATAAATGAACAGGATTTAGGAAAACAGAAGATGGCGATTGATATGAAAGTTGTTTGTCTGTGTCACGCCAGAATGTTTTTCTCTACTTAGACAATCCTTCACATCTACAAATCTACCGTATCTATTTGTCCATGTATTGAATACTGTTGCCATATATGGTATGGTGCCCCCGCTGTTCATCTTGAGGTTCTCGGCAAAACCCCAAAACGGATACGCAATGTGATCGGTCCTGACTTGGGGTCTCGACTTCAGACGCTTTCTCACCGACGTAATGTGGCGTCCCTCTGTCTTTTCTATAAATATTTTCATGGCATCTACTCTGATAAGCTGTTTTCACTGGTGCCCTGACTGCATGAATTTAAGCGTACTACTAGGTTGATATTTCGGTCCTGCCCTTTTAGTGTCGAAAGAGTTAAATGTAACCGCTTCTTCTACTCCAACAGCTTCTTCTCTCACACTTCCCGGCAGTGGAACTCCCTTCCTCTTACTTGCTTCCCTGATAGCTATAATCTTCAAATATTTAAATGTAATGACAGTCGACATCTTCTGTTGCTTTGATCACCGTCCTTTCTTTTATCCTTATACGTTCTTCTTTTTACCCTTTCCTCAACCCCCTATAACCAGTCTTGTGGAAGAGTGTTCCACAGGTGATAAATCTAAGTAGAGTAACTACTAAAATAGGGCTTAATGTTACATCTATATGCTTTAACAGTAAAATGAGTTGTCAGTCTATTAGCATGCTTAAAGTTATGCAGTCGAAATACGTGGCAGGACACCAATATTTTATTTTGTTTTAATGCAAGAATTTGTCACAACACCAAAAGTGGGGATAGAGGAAGGCTGTTCTTCAGTCTGTCTTATCTTAAGCTGAGCTATCCACGATTGCTGACACAAACATACTACAGTATTCCTAACACTAAATCAACACAAGGAGGGCAGCTCTTTAGATCAATTGCCATGACAATATTTACGGAAAAGACACATCAGAGCGGTGGAAAAGTCGAGATGACTAGTCAGAACTAATAACATTACAGATCCTTTGTTGAAGCATGTCGATGCTCTCTGGATATATAGCAGGATCACCCGACCAGATATGTCAATGATAGATTTATAACTGTGCAAGATAGATTCTAAAGCGAAGAACTCTCTGATACAATTTCAGGAATCCGATATTCCCAGAAGCAGACCTATCAATTGATTCGATATAATCATTCTATTTCATTTCAGTTGAAAAAGTAAGACCAAGAAGGCGCAACAAGTTGCCCCCACCTATGGGTTGACATCAGCCATACTAATAAACGGTAAAATGGTTCGCACTCTCATGAATAAAATATAACAGTTTTGTCTTGGCGTTACAGTTTACAATTCATTTCTTGTCCTGTTAAAATTCGTTGGACGTTATTTTCGAAATCAGCTGTCAGTTTTTCTTAATCAGACCTATCGAACTTAGCATGGGGAGGGGGATGTATTTGCGTGTGTTTGTACGAACTAAATTTATATACACCTGTATGTATGTGTGTCTATGTATGTGAGAGTGACATCCCAAACAAACACAGGAGAAAATTCTCTCCGCCCTGAACTACATACAAATAATCAAACACTTACCTGGTGTAGGGATCCGTCCCTGTGTTGGTAGTATCACGGCTAGCTTGGACCGGCTCCGCTCTGGACCAGCTAAGACAAGCCAAGACCAGCTATGACTATCTTGAACCAGCTCTGACCAGTTTGGACACGCTATGACCAGCTGGGACCAGCGGCCCGAGTGAAAACATTCGGATCCCCACGTTGAGAGCTGACCTTGTGTCACAACCTGACTCAGTGGGGGGTGGCTTCAAGTAAATATCTACAAATAATCAAACACAAATAAGCATAAATTGATACACTTTGGAAAAAATAAACCAGTTTGATGATCGCAAAAGCGTGAAACCCGGTGTTACAAATTACTGACATGCAACTGAATACATACATACATATATATATATGCAACTGAATACATACATACATACATACACACACACATATATATATATATACACACACACACACACACATATATATATATATATATATATATATATTAAATAATATAGACAAGTTTTGTCCATTTATTTTATGTAAATTCTTTTATTTCGTCCGATAAGCTGAATAATATTATCATTAAAATTATTTTTAGTGATAATGTCATTGAGCTTATCAGAGCAAATCACTACAAAAATAGTCATTTTGTTTCAACACTACTGGTGACTTATCAAGTGATGGTGTTGAATGTACAATAAAGGGGCCAAATCGCGTGTTTGGTTTGGTTTGATCGATTTGGACCTATTAAAACCCTTTTGTAGTGATTTTATAACATATTTATGTCATAATTTTTGAATAAGTTATATTTGCTCTACTCTGTATTAAGCACTCTTTTAAGAATAGTATTTTTTGGTTATTGGAATTTACTCCGTATACACCAATCCTATATATATATATATATATATATATATATATATATATATATATATATCTTACTTATTATAAAACGCAGGTTGTGTGTGTGTGTGTGTGTGTGTGTGTGTGTGTGTGTGTGTGTGTGTGTCTGTAACGTTTATATGTTGGATCGAATTTCCTACATTTTTTAGCCAATTTCAACAAAACTTCACAGGACTACATAAAATTACCTTGTCGTGGTTCTAACGGGGCCGAAAATGGGAAAAACACAGTTGTTTTTTAAGAAAATCATTTTGAAAACACGATTAAGACACATCGTGAGAATGAAAGGGGGACAACTCACCCACCAAAATGTAAACAAATGAGCATAGCATGATGAAAAAGACGCCGAACTTGACGAAAACAAAATTTTATCGTCTAATGTTCATATTATTATTAAAGAGGAAAGATCAAAGTATTTTGGGGGTATTTTTTTTTTACATTTTTTAATCGTTCTTAGCACGTCTGAAATTTTCGTTAAAAATAGGGAAAGATAATTCCACGTACTTTAGGGCCGTTTTTTCAATTCCCTTTGTAATTTGTTACAAGGCAGATCAATAAGGCATTGATTCTATTTGAAATTAATTCAATATTTAAAAGAAAGTATTAAGAAATAATTTAAAAATGCCGACGTAAGAAATCTGATAGACAAAAACAACAATATTTCGAAGATGATAATTATTAAGGAAAGAACACAGTACTTGTAATAAATTAATAAACCCAAATAAAGTTAATATTTTTGTATTAGAAACAACGAGGGAAAATATATTCAAATCAGAATTCTAATTATGAATCACCACAAACAAAATATGCAATTTTTTTTTTTACTGTATTCAATAAGTAAAATCAAAATTGTAAAAGATTACAGAGAAAGACTATCTACATTTTTCAACCGATTTCAACAAAACTTCACTTTTTTTTGGTAGGATAGCAAGGTGAACAAGGCGGAAAATTTTTTTTTGTTTTGTTTTGTTTTGTTTTTTAAACAAGTGTAATTTTTTTATTAAATGGAAAAACAAGTAGATTATCTCGTGGTATGAGATCAGGGAAAATGTTCCGCGCCAAAATAGGATAGCAAGGTGAACAAGGCGGGAAAAGTTTTTTTTTTTTTAAGTTCTGGAAAAAGGAACTCGTTAACACGAGGTGTAGATGTGCACAGATAAAAAAAAGTACTTACTGTGGATTTGGGTATTGTAAGTGTGTGTAGTGTTTTGTGTTGTTTTTTTTTTTATACCTTTTTTTGTTCAGGTTCACGGTAGTGAGAAAGTTCAGTCATTTCAGATTTTGGGATCAGGCATTGAATTTGCTGCTAAAAATTATTTACGACGAGCCAAAAGGGACGAAGACTTATTTGTTGTTGGTTGCATCGTCTTGAAGAATTTTTTTTTGCGACGAGCCAAAAGGGATGAAGAATTATTTGTTGTCAGTAAGATATCCCTGTCTGTATTTAAGGTTGACTGACGAGGGATAAATGAGTCAACTTCATGGATCGAAATTTTTAGCACGACTGAACTCAAACGATTAGTTTGTCCGTGACGTCAGAGAAAAACGCGGGAAAAACGGTAATTTAATTTTTTTAGATATCAACAGGAGCTGATAAAACTACAATAACTTACTTATTTAAAACTAAAGAAAAGGTTTACTACTATATTTAGCTTAACGAGAAAGGGAGGGATGTAATCAGTGGACGCGCGCGCACAGACGCAAGTGTGGAAGGAAGGGAGGAAAACTCGCGCGCGCGTAAAACGTAGATGGAATTACCGTATTATTTCCATAACTCATAACGATTGTAAACAATGTTTTTTTTAAATTTGGGCTTGACCAATTCGTAAAAAAAAACTAAGACATGCGTGTCCGTCAACCTTAAACAATAATCTTTGTCAATTTTATTTTTCAGTCTTTATGATCGTCCATACTTGATCTATCTCTTACTGTTACATCCCCGGGCAACGCCAGGCTCTACTGCTAGTATATGATAAAAAAGATGCAGAGGCATCTAAATTTAAACTTATATTTTACATTTCAGTCATCCCACAGAGGCGACGACATTCAGCTTGTTTGCCGCTTTCGTTATTTGTTTTATCTCTGCTGTTTTTTTTAACATCCCACATTGTAATATCAGTAGATCTTCATGTATTTTTATGGAAAAGTAGGGTATTTTGCGTGACTTTGGACACAGCATGATCGATAGTGCCAGATGAGCGAGTCTAAGTATTAAAAAAATTTAAGATCCGGTGTACGGGAATTCTGAGTGCGAGAAATATCCTGTTGATGAAGAATTTCAACGGTGACTAACGAGAATCGTTTATACTGATATTCGCTCAATTAACAACTCTTTACAACAGACGAATGCGGAAGACAATCTCTAAAAGCACAACGAGTTGAACCTCGAAGCAGTTAGGCTACAGCATCGGAAGCCAACAGTCTGGTTCCCACCTTATTGGATAGAAAACAAGAAGTGGAACTTTAATTACACTAAAGCTTTGACAACCCGAGAAGACGTCCTGGGTATGACGCTAAATCACATCCGGCAACAATTCACTAATCGCGAGGTTTTGAGGTGCGTGGAACCACCCCTTAATTGCTGTTGTTCCCAGATCCACCCTGATCCAAGTTGGTAGCACCTGGTAGGTTCCCAGTTATGGGTAAATGGAAAGTATAAAAATGGGTTTTTTCTAGTAAAAAATATCAGCCATAGATTTTTGAAAAATAAATACCAGCAATAGATTTCACTCTCGACAAAACCCTTTCTTACAAAAAAAATACGTCAATGAAACTTGATCTGCAAACTGATTTCTTACAAAGAATATATATTCTCTTGATACGAACCTATCCTAAAAAATCTTGTTAGCATTAAATAACCAATAATATTGATATGCCAGAAAAGAAAATAGACCTAATTAAACCAAACCTTGCCCATTCTGCTGGCCCCCGATTTCTACAAAGACATTCAAATCTCGGCCCACAATTTTGTAATACAGCATAAAGCATGGATCGATCCTGTCTTGCACCAGCGGATCAACCTGCAGCTGGTGAAGTGGTGCTATGTGGAATATTTTCTTGGTCTAAATTGTTGCTTTTGCTACTAAGAAATACATGTATATGTCGCAATCTACCTTGCGATTCTGGCTGACGTCATACCGCAATTTATGACTACGGTGCAACCATCCTATAATACCTACTTCCAGAAGGACAATTTATCTTGTGCCAAATCGATAATACTGACAGATTGGTTTGGGGAACATAGCATTATGTTATATATGTTAAAGTAACCTTCACAGTTACAGGGTCTCAATCCTATAGAGAACGTTTGGGATGTGGTGGAAAGGGATATCTGAATCCTTGACGAGGAGCGAACCAATCTGGAAGAATTTCGAGGTATCATAATAACAGCATTGGCCCAAATTTCGAAAGAGTAATCTCCTCATTGATGAAGAAGAGACTTGAAGTAACTGAAATGTGGTTTTACAGAATAAGGTTAAAGATACCTTGGGCCGATCAGGTAAGCAATGACAACGTTTTAAAGAAAATGAAAATAAGATATACATAACAGCAGAAAAATAGAGTTAAAAGCTCTAGAGCTAGTGAGGAAAAAGAGCTCGGAAAATTTGATACTCGCAGGTCAGTTCAAACGCAAGATAGACAGAGGAAATCAACGCATAACTTACCCGAAGAGTTTGAGTGAATCAATGGCGGGGCAGATTTTAAAAGAGACGGCGATAAGTCAACATTTATTGAGAGCTACACAAAACAGGAACTTGTGGAGAGACATAATCGCTAGACTTCTGAAGGGACACGATATATATATAGATGAAGGTCATAGAATATCGTTAAATACATGTCAAGAGCAACAGAGGCGGTTTTCTTAAATGAAAGTTGGTCCAACGTTGTAATAGAAAAATATACGTAATAAAATGAAATTTGGGTGCATATATCGTTTAAAATTTGTTATATTTATGTCAGGTTGGGTATGTGGTCAATATTGGAAATTGAACGTTTGTTGATATAAACAATTCATTCAAAATTCTTGCGAATGAGGTGGATGGAGATCTAAAACAGCTTCTATACAGTGTTGAGTTCTATGTACCCATTATGTATTTCTTGGGACCTTATGTACGTATCAGTTGTAACAAATTTAGCGTAGGAGATAAAGAAATTGAACATAGAAAATGCTGCGCTTGTGATAGTTTCAGACGACACCGCAAATTACTACTAAGCAAAAACACCAGACTGAGAACACGTGTCACGTTCTTCATTAATCGCGTCAGATTGACACTTTCATATGGATGTCATACATGGCACCAAAGCCGTTCAGAAATATCTAATCATATAACCGCTTTCTAAGACCAATGGTTAAAAAATGGCTTTCAGCGAGTGAATTCTATGGGTCTTGGAGAAAACTCTCTTCTTTGAGACAAGCGGTAAGGTACTACAAAATTACAAAGAAATAACTCTACCAAATAAAAGGACCAAAACCACATGGGAACTTTCAATAACAGCTGAAATAATAAAGAAATAATGGCATAATCAAGTTGTTGAAATTACACACTACTTCTAACCAAAAATTACAAAGGATAACAGAAACTGACAAAACTATTTTTTTGTTTCAAGAGAAAATTTTCATTAATTCCAACCGATAGTAGTACAGGCTGATCGATGACATGAATATCGGATGTTTCCTTATAAGGAAGCGGCTAATATTACCATATTTCTTAGAATATGTTTGTGACAAGGCTGATTCTAATTCTCAACGAATTAAAACGGATGAATCTATAGCAATACAAAAGCGTAATTCTCGCAGTGTAAATGATTAGTGTTAAATAATGGATGCCAATTAGTGTTTAAATATTAAAAAAATTTGAAACGTAACATCCACGAGTATATTTCTTGATCGGAATAACTGGTTAGGACGTGAATACAGTAATTTAACACAGCTAAAAGGAACATATTTAATCATGTCCGTACTGTAGCCATGGGAGAAGGACATCGGAATAGAATTTCTGATTCATTTATATAATAGATTCATGCCATCTATTCCCGATTCCTCGTCACTTACATACGTACGAATTGATTAATTGAAATATACGAGTGAATATCACATTATATCAAAGAAAGATTCTCCAAAAATCAATATATTAATGCAAAGGTATTGATTGTTTTAATCGAGAAATTAACTTGAAAATAATCAATTATCGGCTTCATGCATACGTCAAAGAAACATTGATAAATGCTAGAAGGGCACGAATTCCGTGTAAAATTCCATATACGCGTCAATAAAAAGAATGTTATTCGTGAGAGATGATATTAATTACGGTAATTAGTTTCGCTCCAATATTTTTACAGCTATACATCTTAATTAGTACTTATGATAAATACGTATTTATTGTGTGACATACAAACACACACACAGACACATATATATATATATATATATATATATATATATATATATATATATATATATATATATAAATTCCCATGAGGATAGAATACAGGTTGAACTCAATGTCCAGGACAGAGTAAGAATATAATTTAATAGGCTCAAACTCTAATATTCCATAACATTGGAATCGTAATTTGTACGTCTGATGATTTGGATCGAGATTACGATTCTAATGTAATAAATAAACCATGGGATATTACTGTTTGAACCTTATAGATAGATAGATAGATAGATAGATAGATAGATAGATAGATGTATATATAGGTAAAGAAAAGTTTAGTAATCCGTATGGATAATACCAAGGAGGATGTAATCCAGAGAGCTCAATGTAAAACCAGAGCGAATATTAATTTAATTAAAATTAAAGAAAAACAAAAACAGACAACCTTAAGGATCCATTGATTATACTTTATTTCACCAGGAAAGTGTTTTTTTTTTCCTGGGGGTGAGTATCATGCCGACTATTTACATGGAAATGGTAAAATCCATAAACCAAAATGACTGCTCACAAATATATATATATATATATATATATATATATATATATATATATATATATATATATATATATATGGTATATACACATGTAATATGGTATATACACATGTAATTCTTACTTATAAAAAAATATTTTATTATGTATTCCGTCTACCATACGAGTTCCTCTTTTGAGAGACCAAATTAAAACAGACTAACCTCTTTTCTTCTATCTCTTTATACCATCTTATCGTTAAAAATAGCACAAGAAAATAATAAAAGTATCGTTAGTAACGTTATACTCGTTGCGTAAACGCGTACAGCCATAAACAACCGAACGAGAAACAGCTAAACATCTTATAAGTGTAAACAATAGAAAAGTTGCATATTCGCTATTTTTGTATTTTATAATACGGTACTTAATATGTAAATATGATATGCGTTATTTCTGGACACAGTTAAGTAAAACATAAGTTTTATCAAAATCATTTTTATTTTAAATACAAGTGTAGGTTTTTTTTTTTTTACCACAGTAAATATATATACAGTTTTCTCGACGGCGTAGAAGGGCCAACAGTAGATATGCTAATTTTAGATCTTGTGTATGATGTGAGCCCTTTAAAACTAGCTTCAAAATTAAATCTAGTAAAGTCGCATGATAGACGAGTATATATATATATATATATATATATATATATATATATATATATATATATATATATATATATACTGTACTGTACTGATGCGGCATTCACCCTGGGCGGATTGAGCCGGCTTCTTCCTGTTATGAGAAGAAGATTCATGGGATAAATTACAGAAGTAAGTTACCCAGGCCTCCTCGGATAACGTTCTTGCTTGCCGCGGCATTCCCACAGACGCCGAGACAGGAACGACCAGAAGCCGCCGGTTACCGATGCAGACGCTCCTTGATTTTCACCAGAGCCCTTGTTAGCCGGCGTGTGTGTCAGACCAGTCCGCCTTGGGTGGCCCTACCAGGAACGAAGTTCCGTGCGGCATAGCTCTGACACTACCGTTTACACCCCACCACCGATATATATATATATATATATATATATATATATATATATATATATATATAGATATATATCGAATTCTCCAGTCACTGATTATTATTGCTGCTGATGCTCTTCGTTAAGACCAATCGCGTTCTCTAGTCACTGGCGTGTTTATCTAAAAATAAATACGTCTCATTTCAACTTCACCCCTTCCGTGCACCAATGGCTTATGGGTAGTCCCCGACTGATAACAAATCGGTCGGGCCTCGATCCCGGCATGAGCTAATCGGATCTCTACAACACTGATGAGCTGGAAAACTGTCTGTCTGTGGCTGACAATATATATATATATATATATATATATATATATATATATATATATACTGTACTGTACTGTACTGATGCGGCATTCACCCTGGGCGGATTGAGCCGGCTTCTTCCTGTTATGAGAAGAAGATTCATGGGATAAATTACAGAAGTAAGTTACCCGGGCCTCCTCGGATAACGTTCTTGCTTGCCGCGGCATTCCCACAGACGCCGAGACAGGAACGACCAGAAGCCGCCGGTTACCGATGCAGACGCTCCTTGGATTTTCACCAGAGCCCTTGTTAGCCGGCGTGTGTGACAGACCTGTCCGCCTTGGGTGGCCCTACCAGGAACGAAGTTCCGTGCGGCATAGCTCTGACACTACCGTTTACACCCCCACCGATATATATATATATATATATATATATATAGATATATATCGAATTCTCCAGTCACTGATTATTATTGCTGCTGATGCTCTTCGTTAAGACCAATCGAGTTCTCTAGTCACTGGCGTCTTTATCTAAAAATAAATACGTCTCATTTCAACTTCACCCTTTCCGTGCACCAATGGCTTATGGGTAGTCCCCGACTGATAACAAATCGGTCGGGCATCAATCCCGGCATGAGGTAATCGGATCTCTACAACACTGATGAGCTGGAAAACTGTCTGTCTGTGGCTGACAATATATATATATATATATATATATATATATATATATATATATATATATATATATGTGGTAGGATCCACCTAATTTGCATAGTGGAGTACCGACCATATAAATATGGTTGGTACCGGGAAGAGAATGTGGAATCAAGAGATTCAACCAGAGACTCTGCCCGACTGCGACTCAGTCAACACATTCTCCAGGAACGGTCTTACTAGGAATATACAAAACTATATGTAAATATTGTGTACACTTTCTTGTTTCAATACATTTTGTTCTAAGTATATTTTGTGTTGCATTATTATTCCATGCATTAGTCAAGTTTCAACAATATATATATATATAGGATAACGACATATCATTTTTATAGATATAGAACAATTTTTGAGGAAAGGTGTGTTACCAAGTGAATAGAGATTTCTTGTGTTGAAATGCGCCACACGAAAACTTTACTGTTTTGAAACTTGATTACAGTCCTAAAATTTAATTTCAATATTAAATTTAGAGTCCAGTTTCATTCCCTAGCGATGTTTTAGAACATCGATTTTTTAGGTTCTAAAACATCCCATGAGAATGAAACGTCATAATAGTTCATTAATTTATTCTTTTAAATATAGTTGCGGTTCTGACTATATAGGGAAAACGACGCAAAAGCTGGATGTTAGAATAAAACAACACGTTCCAGGGAATATCCGAAACCTTAAGTACACTCCCTAGGACATTTTGACCAATACATACGTGTCTTCCATCCCAGAACACCTTATAAATAGCCATAATTGTGGTGTTAGTTTTAGTGTGGGCGCTTTTAACATCCTTAGCAGGTCCCACTCTAATTACCACTTAAAAGTGTTCGAGGCCATCGATATTCTATCATTAAAACCTTCTCTATGTAAACAGAAAGACTTTGTATCAGGCCTCCAACTAATTACCATTTAGATTTTTTTTTATTCCCCCCAATACACTTTGTACATTGTTCTTTTTATATAATTTTCTTTATTTACCTCGATTTAGTTTTGTTGAGCGAGGTACGAAACCGGTTAGCTAGCCCGTTTTTCATTTTTATTTTTATTATTATGAGTGGTAATAATAAAACTTATTTTTGTCTGTTTATGGTAGTCATATATATATATATATATATATATATATATATATATATATATATATATATATATATATATATATATATAGACAATAGTAAACGAATGAGTACATGGAAAACTAATTTCTTAGTCATGCGTACTTTGGAGAAATATTGACTTCATACACTAAGAGGATTTCACATTTTGTCATTCATTTACTCACATATATTACTGCAATATACTAAGTTTCAAGATAGATAGATAGATAGATAGATAGATAGATAGATAGATAGATACGAATAGAATAGATAGTTAGGAATAGATGGATATAGATAAGAATAGACTGAAACAAGTAGGATAGATAGATAGATAGATAGATAGATAGATAGATAGATAGATAGATAGATAAATAAAAGAAACGAACAAAGAGAAAAGATAGAAAAAACGTAGGTATTAGACATTTTGACATTATGTAACTCCTGGAAAATCTAAGAAATATGAGACACTTTTGTAGAAATATCGATTTCTCTGATCAATATACATCCATGTATCTTGTTTGCGTTGGGCGCAGTTTGAATTCATCATTGATACTTGATCTCACACATCTGTCTTTCGTCTTGCATCCCTAAAATAGGATTGCTATATACATTTTTTTTTAATGCCATTTCTTTTCAGAGGGTAGGAAGGCATGTCTCTCCATCGATTCATTTCTTATTATCTGTGAATTGCCATGATTATTATTTTTTTTCGGACAGAGTGTTGAGAGGTTTATCATTTGCTTTATCCACGCTTTTCCGCTGTACTCTTGGAAAATATAATAGATTTGTTTTTCCAGTTATCTTCGACGAGGTCTTCGGGTCATAGTTGAATTTCTTCTTGACTGGCTACCACCAAAGGCAAAATTGAAATGAAGATACTTGTCCTGGATTTGAACTAGGCTCTCTAATAAACGTTACACGTCATGTAATTGTGCTCTTTTTAACTTTTTTTTTTTTTTTTTGAAGATGATCAAATTTAGGCACCAAATGTGGGCAGGATACACAACCCTCAACTAAAGCCTAATGAAAACATTTCGCTTTGTTTTTAAGAAAATATTTTATTCATATTAATTCATATAATAATTATTCAGCTACCAAACGCAGAAATAACACCGCAAATAGTAAGATATTAGTTTGTTCAATTATTTAAAACATTCCCTTTAAAAAATATATATGCAGAGACTGCTTTCAAACATTCCTTGGCGTACAAATCTTTAGAGTTTTATCGTAAAGGCAAAAATTATCTTGTAACCTTTTTTCAGAAATATATAGATGTTCATCGTTCTTATTTCGATTGATTTAAATACTGTATGAATATATTAATTCATGAATAAAATTGATTGGAAAATCGGACATTATTTTCCGAACAGGCAAATTAATGGATAAATAAATAGATAGAAGTAAAGAAAAATAGAAAGTGTAATATAGAAAGACATTTACAGGCTAAGAAAGCTAAGACGAACTTGAGCTATCTAACTAGAGAGATAGATATAAAAAGACTGAGACAGATAACAGCAAATAGAGCTAGAAAGAAAGAAAGAAAGAAAGAAAGGAAAATGAAAGAAAGAAAATAACAAACTTAGATAGATAGATAGATAGATAGATAGATAGATAGATAGATAGATGAACAGACTGGTAAAGCAAAATGAAAAAAACAAAGAAAGAATAAAAGAAAGAAAGAAAGAAAAGAACAAACAGGGTAGTTGGGTATCAAGATAGATAGATAGATAGATAGATAGATAGATAGATAGATAGATGCACGCCTGCATGTAAATATATTGAGTAAATGGTTGAACGGTCGAATGAGTTAGTGAAGAGGTATTATCAGCTGTGTGCCTCAATGCGGTAAAAGCAATTTAAATTAACAATTCTGACAGCGTTTTCCTTCTGGCATTGCGTAGGAAGCTGCAGCATTTTTATCGTAGTCAGGAGCGCCATCTGGTGGGGAACATACAAATTAAATGTTTTCCTCCGAACAAGTTCGCCTCAGTTTCTCAAACTACATAATACGTACACACGTGCGTTGATTAAACTTTTCAATCAATTATCAATACAGATAATGCCGATTAACCAGTAGATCATTGATGGATACGTTTCGAATTCTGCGAAAAATAATGCTGATTTTGTGACCGGAACGATGATGGTCTAATTGAAAGACGTGTTAAAAGAAATCCAAATTTTTATCATTATTATTATTATTATTATTATTAATAATAATAATAATAATAATAATAACAATAATAATAATAATGGCACAGCAGAATGGAAGAGGCTGAAGGAAGAAGTGAACGTTCGCAAGAATAATTATAATCCTAATAAGAATGAAAATTAAGTATTAGAGAGCACATGTAGAAGGAAGAACGACAGCAACGGCATTAATGATAATAGTAATAATCAAACCATATAATGATTATCAATGTGTATTTATTTATATATTTTCTGTCCCCTCGGTATTAGTAAGGGAGGCAAATCAACTCAAGTTGGTAAATTTATGAGTGAACACTACCCTTAGACATCTTTATAATCTGTTCAAATAAAATATTTATCTGCATTTAGACAAAATTATTTCTCAAGCAAAATGATCCGTTTATGCCTATATATCTTATATGGCAGTCTTATTTGTTCAAGCCTTTCATGTGAGACATTCAGATACCTTTGTCTATTAAGTGTTCGTCTTGCTTCAGCTTGGTCTTGAATCGGGCTTTGTCCTCGCCGTACTTGTCATCCTGTTGCTAATATTACTTTAGCGGTATGTCCATTTCAAGTTACTGTTATATTACACGCATAAAATTTTAGCATGAAAAGATATTGAGTAAAACTTGATTTATATAATATCGGTGTTAATCAGTGAATCATATATGCTATTAAACGTCCAAAAGTGTAAAGGGAGCGTATTAATTAATTGTTTATTGGCTTCAATATTTAAAAAAAAATATTGAATACATTGTTTAAGGCATATGTTTCATTGCATCTCGTTATTAAATTTTTCAAACAATAGCTTCATTTTGGGCGGAACTGATACACTTATAGTAGTAGTAGTAGTATTAGTAGTAGTACTACTAATAATATTGAGTGGAATGGTCTGATCTACGCTAGTGTCAGTATGGGATGAGAAATGTATATTTGAAATGAAAATGACTGACCGTAAAAAGAAACCTGCTTGGGAAATTAGATCACGTTGAACGACGTCGAAAATCAAAAGTACTATAAGATTAGAAAAGGAGAGGTCGAATAGAACAAAGGGATTTGACAAAAGTCTATGTAAAATGCAACAAAAAAATTGGTGCCTTAAGGGAAAAATATTAAAACTGAACATGATTGGATATGATACAGGAAATGGTGAGATTAACCATTTTCATACAGAAAAAGATTCGCCATACATTGACAGAAGGGTTAATGCTATTGTCCGTTGAAATTTATAAATACTTTCTCGTTATTAAAGCCATTTGTCAGGAATATACACTAAAAGTTATCTCCGAATAGAGACAGCTTATCAGGGGGAAATATCAACAGAGAAATCTTTTAAAGAAGTCTTCTCTTTGCCATGAGAAGGTTATCAATGAAACTAATCTTGGGAAATTTTAATAGCGGTTATATATTCAGGAAAATGACGGAAAAAGTTAACTCGAGCCACTTCTGGAAAACAGTATTTCAATAACCAAACCGATTTTGGCAATTGGATCGAGCATTTCCTTGCCCTTCACCTACATGCCTAAAAGAACTGGAGACTTTGATTAAAACCGTTAAGAATTGGAGCGATGACATGGAAAGGTAATTCTGTATCGACTTATGCCTAATATTCGTGGTGTGCAAAGGAAATCGCATGACCACTGTGAGGCATGACGGTCTGAGTCGTGACCATATTAATCGGTTTGAGATGGATTAGAAGCTCAAGAGAGGTTTCAGGCTATCTTGTCAACATCGTTGGTGGGGTCTGCAAAATTACTGAGAAAGATGTTGGGGATTTGAAGACATTTTCTTGCCATTCAATGTCAGCATACAACTTCACGCATTTAAATCACTCACCCTCTCACTCTTCATCTTTCTTTCTGTCGTTCTCTATTTCTCTCTTTCACTATCTCTTTACCTCTCTCTTTCGTTCTCTCTCTCGCTCTCTTATCTCACTCTTTCTCTCTCTCACTCTTTCTTTGTCTCTCTTTCTCTCTCTCTCTCTCTCTCTCTATCTCTCTCTCCCTCATGGTCTTTCTTTCTCTCTCTCTCATTTCATCTATCTATTTCTCTGACTCCCTTTCAATTTAAATATTTTGGCATACGCTTTTACTAAGTGCCGAATCCCAAAATGATGCAGACAGACTTTACAGATAATCCAGATGCAGGGTCGCCCCCCCCCACCCCAACTCCAGATAAAATTCTAGTGGAAGCATCTGACCAGGAGCGCCTGGGTTGCATACTTAATGACCAGCCGAAGATACAGATAGATGCATGAAAGTTCACCCTTAGCCTATCCTCTACTTTTACAGGAGCTAACTCAGGCCAAAGATTGAATACTGCTGCCATATATCGTCAGGGGTGGTGCACAGTACTTACATTTTTAGTCTCGATAGAGTCCAAAGGCTCTTCTGCGTCCTTGTGGGTGATTAATTATTTTTACACGCCAACACCTTTTCTCACAGATGTAACTCAATGCTCTCTCGCTATTTCCATTGAAAATGTTCAGGCGAAGTATCGGCCTTAGTTACACTAATTCACAGCATCACGGTGAAAAACCCCGCCATGCCACGCACAGCACATTCGAGAATCGCAGACCCCCAAGAGGATACATACCAGATTGCTACAATCTTAGCCTGTTCAAGTTCAGAGTTATTAAGATATCGGTTATCTTAATAATTCAACATGGATGTGAAGATTGAAGAGGCAGTTTCTAACTTGTTAACATCGTTAGTGGGAAGGATGTCTACTTTTATGGGATTCCTAGGGATTCAGAGGATGTTGACTGTGTTTTCTGGTATTTCATTATCATCAAGATATACATATGATACAGTAACACACACACAAAAACACACACAGACACACACAGACACACACACACACACACACACACACATATATATATATATATATATATATATATATATATATATATAATTGTGCATTTAGGCAGCAATCCTTCATTTATGCCTGTTTCATAAAAAAACGACAGGCAAGGTACTACGATAAAGCAAGTGTTTTCTTTTTTGGACACAGAGGGTGTAGAAACTCTCGAAATTTTCTATAATTCCGAGCACTTAAAATTAAATAATCGTAGTACCTCGTCTGTCGTTTTTAACGAAACATACACACACACACATATTCTGTTTATAATAAACAGTATTAAACAACATTTACCGACCTGAATAGCCGAGAAAATTTTTAAATATTTGTATCTATAAAAAGAATATATAAACATAAAAATGTCTTAAAATAATTGTCGGACTTTGTCCATTTCATAATGTGTGACGTCATTTGTTTACATTTGGATACGCCATGAGCAGATATGAATGTACGTGAGGGAATCATGGAAGATTGAAGTTCAAATACAGTAAATTCGACCTCGCTGACCGAACGCTCCTTCGTGGCCAAATCGGTAAAGGCACGTCAAGCTAAATGACGGCGGCGTATAGAATACAGGTTAGAATCCTGTCGGAGGACAAATATTTTCTGTGAAAATTTTTCGAATTTTCAGGCCGGTAAATGTTGTGTAATACTGTCTATTATAAATTCATATATATATATATATATGTGTGTTTGTGTGTGTGAGTGTGAAAAGAGCCTGGAAAAATGAAAAACTTAAGCTAAAAACCATGGCTCTAATTTATCAAATATGCGTCCTGTCAACACTCCTTTACGTGAGTGATACGTGGACATTGTATGCTATTCGAAAAAGGAGGTTAAATAGTGTACTCATGAGATATTGAAGAAGTATTTTAAAAATTAAATGGCTAAATAGGGTCTCGGATACGCACATACTCAAAAGAGCTGGTATTCAGTCACTAATACCCATCCCCTGTAGTCTCGGCGTCTCATGTGGCGTGGGCAAGTTGTGCACATTGATAATGCTAGAGTTCACTAAACAGATACTGTCTGAGAGCACGCATAACATAGGATGACCCAAGCTTCGTTTCAAAGCACAGTGTTCTAGTTCCATGTGCTATATTTAATGGATGTCAGTTATCAGTTATTTCCCGTTTATTCTCCTCTCCAAGTTCTCAACTGCCTTAACCGGGTATTGAACTCACACTCTTTGGGTCCCGTCACTGGATCCAACTAACGCCTTTATCCACTGTGCCATATGTCCTTGAGAAACATGGCACGTGGAACTAGAACTGTCTACCGCAGTGAGCGAAATAAAGTGTTCAGTTCGGCATTCAAACCACCTGAAGAAGGCCGGAGCGTACAACGGCCGAAACATTGTAATAAATATGGCGACAAAGATGAGGACAATAGTCCGAATAATGTAAATAGTGCACATAATACCTCATCTCAGAAATATAGACAGTTTTAAGTTATACAATATTTATGGGTAAAAGTGCTCAATATCAAGGATACGGCGTATGTAAATATAAATATAAAAGTGAATACTGATGTGAACAACGAGCGGCGACAGTCTGTTTTATGCTTGAACTTAGCCTTTAGTCTTTGTCAGTTAAGTTTTGGCCTGACCATTTATATATGCAGGCCAATAGTGCATTATGCTTAGCAAGGAATAATGTATTATTTTAACGCTCATTGCTTATGAGGTAACCGCTTACAAGGAATAATTGTGAAACCAAATGTGGTTATATGTAGCTATTTGACAATGTTGTTTGCAATATTTCAACCCTTATTATTGATTACTGTTATGGGACCTTACCCCTAATAACATAATGGACTACTCCATACATAATAAATACTGCGCCTCAAGAGGAAGCAGGGAGTTCAGTCCGAAGTCGGGCGACCGGCTGACCGGCTGACCGGCTGATCGGTTGAACTCTCTGTCTTCGGACGGGGAGGAACCCGAACAAGTCTACGCCGAAGGGCGGAGTCTCTTTCGGGGTGGTAAACCGACGCTGAACCCGTTTATACGGGTTCAAAGGGCATATTTTTGGGCCGAGCCCACGGGCTCAGAAATCCCACGTTAAACCGGCCTTGTGCCACATGATGCCCTCGTGGGGGGGATGATTAAATACTGTTCCGTATGAAGTCTAGAGTTCATTATGAAGTCTGGTGTGAAGTCCGTCAGAAGTCTGTCAGACAATCAGAGCGAGTCAGTCAGTCGAGTCAGAGGCAGTCCGAAACGGAGTCACGTTTCAGACAATTACTACTAAACCTGATTGTTCGTACTAACACTTTCTACTTCTCTGTATATATTCCTGTTTGTAATATATCTGTGTTATTCCATATCCGCCTTCGAGTTCTTCATTATTGGTTCTACCTGGGACTATCACCGTGGTACAAGAAACCGGACCATAACAATTACTTAATTATATGTTGTTGATTATTATTATTATATTTATTTGTGTTTATGTGTGCATTCGTAGTTATTTAGCTTTATTTTATATTTATTTAACTTTATTTATTTATTTATCTTTGTTTATTTTAATATTCGGGTGTTGGTTATCTTTTTTTTTAACTTTAACATATAATCTTTGTCTAGTGAATATTACATTATCTGCGAGGTATATTGTGTGTATATTCACATTTTTCAAGGTAGTATTTTTACAAGGTATTTGTTTTTAGTTTACGATTTTTTAATTAAAGTAGTAAATATTTGTTTTCGTGTCTGCATTTTGAGATAAGTACTGATCGTTGATTTAGTAAATTTTATTAGTCTCGGAAGGTGTTTACAGCTAATTTCTCTTCCAGACAGAGTTTAAAGTTTCTAGTTTTATTGTTTTACCTGATACTTTTTTTCTTTATTTTCCATGATATTTTTGTTGGTATTTGTTTGTTTGTTTTTTTTTTTTTAATTTCCCATACAATTTTAGAAAGCATTGCCCTTTTCGCGTATTTATGATTTGTAAATGATGTTATGTACGCGTAGTTTCTCTGCTTTCAGGGTCGTTCAGTTATTCCTATATATTACTTATTTCGTTATCTGCTGATTTTAGTGTGGCCTGGTATAGTATATTGTTATTCAAGCAACTTCATTTAAGGTACATGGGTTCTTTGCTTTGCTGTTACAGGAGGGTTTGATTTGTGCGGGGTTTTATTGGTCACACTTCTGTAACATTACAAAAATCCGCATTCGGATTCACAAATATTTCTACTTATAGTGTCTAGAATAATTTGAAACATAATCGTTACTGCCTACCCATTAACCGTTAGGATATTGCAGTCGACCTTGCTACATATAATGCAACATTTCGTTATTGGAATTTATTCCATATACACCAATCCTATACTTGCGTGTGTATATAGAGAAAGAAATGGTGCGATAGGTAAATTGTCACCAATTGATATTTTTAATTTCGCGCCTGCACTCTGTTCTTGATTTTGTCGACTGCTTATTATAGTAGGGTCAGTTGGCCAAAGTCTTTGAGAAAAGGAGCACCGAGATGCAATTCACTCTGCCAGAAACTTGGAATCGGCATGCTGTATTACTTGGCATTCACACTGGAAGCTTCAATACGAACGTTTCAGAGTATTCGGGTGTCCATCTGAGAACAGTGTAGGGGATTCGGAAAGAGTTGGATGAGTGTGATGGTGATTACGAAGGTGTTTGGAGTGATCACTAGGGATGGTGAAGTTATGCCTCTATTCTTCTTCCCACTGAGCCCCAGGCTCAACATGGAGACATAAACCAAGTGCCTTGAAGAAGTAGTGCTGCTCTGGGTCAAGACGATGGGTGCTTGAAGAACCTATGTTTGGCAACAGGACTCTGCACCATGTCACACAGGCTGAAGAACCCAGTCATGTTTGTCAGACAATTTCTGCGACCACATCAGTCATTAATCTGGCCACCTAACTCCCCCGATTACACACCCGTTATTTATAATGTGTGGGCCTCATTTGAGCGAGAGACCAACAAATCTTGCAACACCAAAGAGGAACTGAAGGCAAGGATTATGGCAGCATTCACCAACTTCATCAGGGAGAAATTCCAGAATAGTTGCAGTAGATTCTGAAGTCATCTGGAGGCTGTGGTTGAAACCAATGGAGATTTATTGAATAAATTTACACGTTAGCATTTCAACATATTTTTTTGTGTAGTTTTAGTAAATATATATGTCAAAATGACATGTCAGGGTTATTTTCATTTTTACGGAATTTAGACGACAATTTATCCATCGCATCCTGTACCTGTGTATGTGTGTGTGCGCACACACCTGTGCGTGTGCATGTGTGTGTGTGTGTGTATTAGAACTGGTTGACAATTGGGAGCCCAACGAACACTTAGTGCATTTTCTTCTTAATAAAACTTTTTTTTCTTCTACCGATAAGCCTAACACCAGACTCGTGAATAATATCACCGAACTTCCAGAGAAAATAACAAAGATTTATTCGTAGAGAGCTAATTTTGCATCTAACAATCATTACGACTTCAAGATCTCTCTATATTTCTGCGATGAGGTATTGTAATCATTTAAACTATTTACATTGTTCGGGCTGTCGTTCTCATCATCGTTGCCATATTCACGACGTTTAGACCGTTCTACGCTCCGGCCTTCTTCAGGTGTTTGGAATTTCGAAGAGAACATTTATTTTCGTCCAATTGCATTCAACCAACGCTTTTATCCTCTGCGTCCTTGTCGATAAAAGCGTTAGTTGAAGCCAGTGTCTAGACTACAAAGAGTTCTGAACTCAATACCCGGCTACAACAAAGGTGAACAAAAACTTGCAGTTGGGTTAAAGGGAGATAACTGATATTGAGACACCCGGAGGAGACATAGCACGTGGAACTAGAGCAATCTACCCAGCTGAAAGAAATAAAGGGTTTGGTTCAGAATTCCAATGTCGTGAATATTGCAACATCAGTTTCATCAATGTCAAAAAAAAAAAAAAAATTTAAAAAATAACACAAAGTTTGTTCTTTCATTTCGACTGGAAGACGCTTATCTAGAACAGGAAGACGCAATGCGTTGTCATTAAAAATAACTTTTCCACTTTATGATATCACAATATATATGGATTTTACTGGGTAAAAATTATATACAAATATACATTTTTGTATGGGTTATTTTATCCTACATTAGTTCTTTACTATAAACGTTATTTTTAGTGGGTACACGCATTTTGATTTCCCAAACATTCTGATGAAGCTTCAATAAAATCGAAACGTTGAATTTATAAACATTTCATATTTCTTCCATATTTTTTTCAATCTGATGAATTCAATCAATATTTGATTTCAATCCATAGATATAATAGGTCTGATGAAAAATTACCAGGAGAGTAAAAAGAAAACAATACATATCACTTCAGCATTTAATCTCCTTCAAAGTAGTTCCCTTCTCAAGCCACACTTTATTTCAGCGTCGATTCATTGATAGAAAATTTTCCTGCAACTCATTTGCTTTTCGTATACCGAGAAGCTACCTTGTCATAATCTCTTCGATTTCCTCGACGTCTTGGAATCCTGTTGCATTCAAGAGGCTTGATCTGAAGAATGTGTTAGTTGTCGAACCTAGGAATGTTCTATTTGGCGAAAACTTGCTATGCAAACCATGGTCAGTGATGGAAACTCTATAGTGTGGTCATACGACCACACTCTACACACTCTCCTCCCAAGCACAGATGTAAAGAAAGGAAATGATCAAGAACATTATAACGTAGTGAACATGTTCACGGTCAATCTGGTGCAAGCGTCTTTACTCTGTTTAGCACCGTTACCGTAGTAACAAACCCGATACTTACGTATGTAAAATGAAGATACCTAAACGTTCTGGAAGAAGCCACAAAATATTTTCTTCTAAAATTCTGGTCAGATTTTGGGAAGACTTTCAGCTTGAGAGCTTTTCAGCACCTCCCGTATCCGTTGAAGTATGTATATTACTTCAAACAATTGTAAAAGCTTAGCTCTTTACTTTTCTTTTTTTTACCGATTCATAAATAAATGTATAAGATATTGAATTACCAGCATCTGGTGTGACTGACAAGCTGGTACGATATGTGCACAAAGCAACGTCGACATGGGCGAACGGCTTGCCGCTGTGCATCATGAAAGGATGCTGCATGTGTTGGTATCGCACGAGTCTTTCGTCAGAGTCATATCGAAAAATTCACCCTCAGCCCAGTCCCACTGTCTCAATTACAATTCGTGCGGCACCCAACCGCAATGCATCATTTAAATAGATATCATTATTTGGACAAATCAATGTTAGATATATATGTAATTATTGTCTTTAATATATAGCCCATAGACAACAATGCCATTATGATTTTACCTGTAAGGTTTGCTGTCACACACACACACTACACCCCCCCATATATATATATATATATATATATATATATATATATATATATATATATATATATATATCCAAGTATAGGATTGGTGTAACGGAATAAATTCCAATGACCAATAATACTATTCTTATAAGAATGCTCAATACAGAGTAGAACAATATCGTTACTTGATAAGGCACGAGATGTGTTGAAACAAAATGGCTATTTTTGTAGTGATTTTATAACATGTTCATGTTATAATTTTTCGAATATATATATATTCATATATATATATATATATATATATATATATATATATATATCAAATGAGAGAAAAGAACAGATGTAGTAAAAATCGATTGTTCGTAGAATTAACTTCAAAAAAGTGCTCAATACAAAGTAGAGAGAATATAATTATAATATATTTATTATAAGTTACAATAAAAACATTTTATATCTCTTTTGTGTTGCGATGTAAAATATTTTTTATTGTAATCTATCAAAATAAAAATATAATATATATATATATATATATATATATATGTGTGTGTGTGTGTGTGTGTGTGTGTGTGTGTGTGTGTGTGTGTGTGTGTGTGTGTATGGACTCTCCTATCGGGGACGATAGATGAGGGTCAGCATTGGATGGTTCCTTTCATTTTACACTTATGCATGCTAGCGTAGGTAAGTCTGGAGAAAATCAGATAAGGGAGAGACATATTTCATTTATGGTTTCTTAAGTTTGATACTAGCCCAACTTTGCAGCGGACGACAAAGTCACAGTGACAGATGAAATTTGACCAAGCTGATCACGATGTTTCAGTCTACTGTCTTCAAAACCCTTTAACTTAATGAAACATGACTTACTCCACTCCTTTCGGTTTGAGTTTGGACTTCTCACGTTTTCAGATCAAAGTTGAGACGTTTCAAGCTATCTTTCAATTTGTCTTTGTAGCTTAAGTGTGGAGGACCAACTGAACGCTGAGAGTTTGGTAGTTGTCCATACAGCACCATACTTGGAAGCCTATGTTCATCCACCCTCACAACAGGACCAGCCAACCTAAGTTTATCTTTCCTAGAATGGTTTCAGTGTCTGCGATGTTGTTACATTTCTTCAGTATTGTACTATATATATATATATATATATATATATATAAATATATATATAATTGGTGTATACGGAATGAATTACAATAACCAACAGTTACTATTCTTAAAGGATTGCTCAATACAAAGTATAGCAGATATAATTATTTTAAAAAAAATTATAACATAAATATGTTATAAAATCACTACAAAAATAGCCATTTTGTTTCGACACCAAGGGTGTTGAAACAAAATGGCTATTTTTGTAGTGATTTATAACATATTTATGTTATAATTTTTTAAAATTATATATATATATATATATGTGTGTGTGTGTGTGTGTGTGTGTGTGTGTATACTAGCCGAATTACTTGCACTTTGCTGCGTGTCGCACATTTTGTAAGAAAATGATTTTGAATTATTGTTATAATTTGTGGAGAAAAATGATGCACATTATTTACATTATTCGGACTATTGTCCTCATCTTTGTTGCCATATTTATCACAACGTTTCGGCCGTTGTACGCTCCGGCCTTCTTCAGGTGGTTGGGATGTCGAACTGAACCCTTTATTTCGCTCAATGGGGTAGACTGTTCTAGTTCCACGTGCCATGTTTGATGGATGTCAGTTATCAGTTATCTCCTGCTAATTTCCCTCTGAAAGTTCTCCACTGCCTTAACCGGGTATTGAATTCACACTCTTTGGGTCCTGTCTCTAGATCTAACCAACGCCTTTATCCACTGTGCCACGTGTCTTTGAATAATGTAAATATTGTACATAATACCTCATCTCAGAAATATTGACAAAAATGATGCATTTTAATATTATCCAATGACCATACCGATGTGACCTCCATTTTCTAGCTTTCTGCTTTTATATTTTGGATAGGATTCATTTCCTTGGTCAAATTTAAATTTAATTTAAATCAAAGGGAAAAATCGTTGATTTTTGTGCAAAAACAACTTGATCCGAGCCCTTTTGATTCAATACTTCATTGAATGAATTGATGAGCATATTTCAACTTTGATATGACAGTTGAATTGTCGTAGCAAATATGTATTGGAATGCACAAACCAATGATTGATGATTTCTTGTTCAATGTGTGATTTTGATCTTGCCGGTGTGACCTCAATTCATCATCATCTTACGGCCTCAGCCGAGATTGAACTCACTGCACCTTTCCAGTATTCCTTATCTGTCATAGCTAATACTTTGATTGGTGTAGTTCATAATCTTGTCAAATAGCTGAATTCTTGATGCTTCGCTAGGGCTATCAAGGGTGTTTTTATCGTGACACCATCACTAAATGGATTGTCAACCAAGGCTCAGAGAGACTCCATTCACCCTTATCTAAGATCTTTGAAGTGACGAATACAGAGACCTGGTTCACTGAATGCCACAAAGTTCCCAAACGAACTTCCGCAGGTTTTGAATTCAGAGTTGTCCTTCTCCTAGACCAGTTGCCATCCAAGGCTATAAAACCCAGTCTGTCCTGCTATTTTACCCATAGCTGGAGGGAGAGGAAAAGGATTCATACCTTTCCCAAGGGTATTAGCACGTAAGTGAATGTAATGGATTCGATTGGAATTCGAACTCTGCTCTGCGATTCCTCAATCCAAGCCGCTATCCATTACTCCACCGCGCCTCCTCCATTACTCCACCGTGCCTCTAAGAAGACACGGTGGAGTTCATATTAGACCTCAATTATCTGGTTTCTTCTTTTATGCACCGTGTCACTTCCGGAAGTAAGCGATCATGGCTCTCCATTTCTCCTATTCCTTTCAGCTCTCAATAAGTTTTGTCCCTTTCTTACTTTTCCCCGGGCGTTGTTCTGTCACCCAGTTTCTTGAGCCCGCTAGGTATGTGACGCGTTGCATTCTCTTGTCTCACGTTCCCTCTGTTCGCCCTGTGTGCATCAGATTCTCCATGCCCTCCTTTCTCATTATGTGTGCCAAAAATTTCAGCTGCCTTTTCCTGATGCTAACTATAAGTTTCCTCCTTGCTTGCATCTTCTCCGAAACCCCCTCATTGCTCACGTGTTCCGTCCATGGTAACCTTAGCATACTT
>CAHIKZ030000843.1:235000-250000 GCA_903632075.3 Acanthosepion pharaonis | reverse complement strand
ATTCCAGTAAGATATATTTAATCATTTTCTAAGTTACAATAGTTAAAAAATTAATCTAACATTTGAACAATTTTGCAGTTACACCGTGTGTATATATATATATATATATATATATATATATATATATATATATATATATATATATATATATATAAAGAAATATAGTCTTAAGGTGTGCTATATTTATGGAATAAAGTGCTCTATATCAGAGATAGAGCGTGTGTCAATATAAAAAAAATAAAATAAAAAATAAAACCTAAAAAATGAAAAACGGAAAAAATAAAATAAAAACAAACAAATACACTAATAAAAAAAAAAAATAAATAAATAAAATAAAATAAAATAAATACTATGTTGCTTAAAAACAGAAAACCAAAAAGAGAAAATATACAAATAAATTGACCTAAATTCATCCAAGTAAATAAATAGACAAACCAATCCCAAATTAAAAAACTGTTCCCGCCAAAAAAATAATAGTTAGAATGAATTACAACAACCAACCCCAAAATTGAACAAATAACTTTAATTAAATTCTTAAACCAAAACAAAACTGTTAAATACGTGATATAAACAATTTTTACTACGTAAATAAATAAAAATAAAAATAAAAAAATAAAAACGAGCAATATAATTTGACCCAAATAAATAAACAAAGCGACTTCCGGTAAAAATAACCGCCATAACAGAATACCCACAATGCACCACTAACCCGTATATATATAAATAGCCGAGAAAAATAACAGCAATATGGCCTGACGATTGCATATAGCATGAAACAGACTGTCGCCTCTAAGTGTTGACTTCTATGTTCACTTTTATATATATATATATATATATATATATATATATATATATATATATATATATACTGCTGCTGCTGCTGCTGCTGCGTAGCATGCACTTATATCATCTTGTGCGGGCTATGTAGTGGGTTCTTTACATTTTCATACACTTACCCGTTTATGTACTTGGTGAAATTATGAGTCTACCTATTTATCGCTTTCGCCTTATTCTTTTATATATTGAATCGGATTTCCCATTTTTCAACCGATTTCAACAAAACTTCACAGAACTACATAAAATTACCTTGCGGTGGTTCCGACAGCGACAAATATTGGAAAAACAATTTTTTTTGCACAAACTTAATTTGAAAGCACGGTTAAGTGTATCGTACCATGCCGGAAGTTACTGCCAGCTACTCAAACGTCCGAATGCCGTTAACTTCCGGTGACTCAGCGTTTTTCTTTTCAGAGAACGATACACAAAAAGTAAACTAATGACATCTAAACATACACAAGTCCTCCTAACTAAAATAATAACCGGAAACTACTTTAAATACACACGGTGTCCAAATTTTTTTACTGTATTCAATAAGTAAAAATCATAAATTCTAAAAGATTACAGAAAGGCTACTAAATGAATAAGATTTGTTAGATCATAATTAATAAACCCAAATAAAGTTAATATTTTTTGTATTAGAAACAACGAGTGTAAAATATATTGAAATCAGAATTCTAATTATGAATCACCACAAGCAAAATATGCAATATTTTTTACTGTATTCAATATGTAAAAATCATAAATTGTAAAAGATTACAGAAAGGCTAAGATTTGTTAGATCATCATATACTTATTATAAAAACCAGGTTGTGTGTGTGTGTGTGTGTGTGTTTCGTTTATATATTGGATTGAATTTCCTACATTTTTCAACCGATTTCAACAAAACTTCATAGGAGTACGTAAAATTACCTTACAGTGGTTCTGACAGCGCCAAAATTGGAAAAATACAATTGTTTTTTTTAACGAAATCAATTTGAAAACACGATTAAGAGGCATCGCTGTCGAGAATGAGAGTGGGACAACTCATATCGAGTTATACTTATTATAAAACCGAGGTTGTTTGTGAGTGTGTGTGTCTGTGTTCGTTTACATATAGGATCGGATTTCCTACATTTTTCAACCGATTTCAACAAAACTTCACTTTTTTTGGCAGGTAGTGTTTCTTATTGTCTTGCACACTTTTTTCTTTATTTTTACATTCAGAATGCTTGAAAAATTCAATTTAGAAGACAATTGTTTAGAATAAAATTCTATTTAATCGGTAGACTCATAACGATTGAAAACAATGCTTTTGTTTGAGTTTTGGTTTGACCAATTCGTAAAAAAAAAACTAATTAAGACATGCGCGTCCGTCAACCTTAAACAATAATCTTTGTCAATTTTATTTTTCAGTCTTTATGATGGTCGATACTTGATCAATCTCTTACTGTTAATCCCTGGGCAACGCCGGACTTTACTGATAGTCTTAATAATTTGTATCTTTTTGATATTTCTCCTAAACCCTGTTCCGCCGTCAAACTCAATAAATATACTATCCGTTTTTTTTCATCTGTACCTCTTGCCTTCAATCTGTTTGTATCAAATTTTCCAAACCGTCTTTCTTCATCATTTGCCCTAGAAATTTCAACTCTCTCTTCCTGAAGTTAATTAATTAGTTATTTTTTTATTTCTATGTTCTCTCACACTTCAACTCGCTCATATATCCGCTCCATGATATCCTCAGAATCATTCTGCACGAACGAAAATAAATTGACAAGTGTCAAGTGCCATCACAAACAATTAACAACCACCCAGCGATCTCTAAAAAAATAGCTATCATTCTTGTGCCTTCCGACTAGTAGTAATAAAAAGAGGGACGTCACATTAGCCGGCCTGATCTCGGTAGACGTTCTAAAGACCATCGTACAAACAGACTGATTAATGATTATATTTGAATTTTAAAAGATCTACACGATTCATCATGTGGTCATTCCAAAATAAATAGCGATTCGGCAACGGGAAAGATCAGTAGATCCACTCGTCTCAAAAGACACAATTGGTACCATAGCGACTTCAAAGTAACACTACTGACCCTTTACACACAGCTGACTCAGATTCAGACATGAAAGGCACCATTCTCCATTCGCCAGTCTTCTTTCATCTCTCTCTGAACAAATGCACATGAGGAAAGCTCAGCTATCAGCATATATTCTCACTTTCATATCAATGGCCCTTTCACTACAGAATTAATAATTATTGCAATAGAATTAAGTAGGCTCTCCCATCAAGATTATTACTTGTAGAACAACATGTTCGTCTACGAAAACACGATTTTAAAATCCATACCAAATTCACTATAATAAAATAGAAAAGTTCAGAACAGATAACATTAGAAAAAATTTAGGAGACCATTAAGATAAGTGGAATCTGCGCCTCAAAACACTCCATCCAGACGGGTTTAATCACAAATTTAAGAACGTAGAGAGAATTAATATATAACCCCACAAATCAGGCCCTACACACATTTCTTACCCAAACAAGACAAATGCTTGCGGGGGTGTTGAGGCCTCACAATTATACATACTCCCATAGGAATATACACACTTACACACATTATACTCACTCACTCCCTAAATAGCTAAATGATAACACACACGCACACATAGTAATATACACACTTGCACACATCATACTCACTCCCTAATGAGCCAAATGATAACACACACCCATACTAATATCCACACTTACACATATCATACTCACTCACTTCCTAAGTACTAAATAACACGCACTTACCAGAGACACATCCCCTTTACAGGAAGAAATAAAACTGTCAAACTGACCAAGGGAATTCAGAGCAGCATGAATCCATCAAACCCTTATCTGAAATAACAACTTAAAAGAGATTGTTTGACCAACACATGGTCTGACCAAAATTCATGATAAAAAATAAAAAAATAAAAAATAAATGAAAACTACAGACTAAAGTTCATTTTATCCATCAAGTCATCCATCCAAATAATTCCCTTCTACTAACAAACAGAATTTTTTTTTTCTTCTGATGATGGTCTTGCTGGCTGAAACTAGTCGAGAAATCTAATTGATATAATAAAACAGAAAAATATTAATATACAAGCTATGTGTCTGAAAGTTTTAATTTTTTTAATATTTTTATTGTTCAAAACAATATATATATATATATATATATATATATATATATATATATATTATAACACACGCAGAGATTACTGAATAATATTCATCCTGAACTATTTCGTAAAGTTAGCCTAAGATTTATATTTTATATAAATTTTCTTATTTAGTATTTGCAGTTTCGTGTTCACATTCATTTTTGTATCCTTGACAATTCATAAAATAATATCAGTAAACATTGATCTTGTGATATTAAATTCAACAAAAAGAAGGAAATATGGCTGTCAGGAATATATTCTTATTAAAAAACAGATACTTACAATTTACCACTGAGTTGGAACTGTGCAGTAAAATACTATATATATATATATATATATATATATATATATATATATATATATATATATACATGTGTGTGTGTGTGTAATTTTTTATATATCAAGAACACATTTTGAAACAAATTTCAAACAATGTGTTTTTGGCAATCTAGCGAAATTCTTCTGTATTCTTTTTTCATTTTTCCATTATCTTTTTATTATGAAATAACCTGGATGTAAATTTACTGTGAAGATTTATACATACATACATACATACATACATACAAACATATATATATATATATATATATATATATATATATATATATATATATAAAAGTAATATGTATATATATATTAAAAGTAATATATATATTGGTGTGTGTTCTGAACAATAAAACATGTTAAAAAAAATGAATTTTCTCAGACACGCCGGGTTGTATATTGATATTTTTGTTTTAGTATTTCAATTAGCTTACTCGACTAGTTTCGGTCATCATGGCCATCATAAGTAGCAGTGAACTAAAGGAATGAATGAATTTCTGAAGAATATGAACTTGATCTGTAGTTTTGCATTTTTTTATCGTTAATTTAGCTCAGTGCTTGTGTTGGTCAAACGGTCTCTTTTACAGTGACTGTTTTATTGGTTGCTGGAAAGGGGATGTGTGTATTCGTCTTATCTTTGAGTTCTTTGGGATTGCTTATGATATATGTAAATGTATATTTTAGTATTGGTGTGTGTGTGTGAGGTATCAACACCTCCGCAAGCATGTCTATCTTAGGTGGGTGAAATATGTGGGTAGAGCTTGAATGATGGATTTATATATTAATTCTATCTATGTTGTTAAATTCAACAAGTTGGGAAATATTTACAGCCCTATTTCAAACCAGTTAGCTAGAAATCGAACCTTTGTTCTCTTCTCCTACAAAGGATTATATATATATAATGCCGAGGACTGTATGGATTATAAGATGATCTCTCGCATTCTCTCAACTTTCTGAAGTTGACTTCAGAGCAGATTTCCTCTGATATTTGATGATACTAATTGAACCATCAAACTTTAGAGGATACCATTTCTAGTATAGTAATTTATAGCAAAATATATTTCGATTTCCTTCGAAGTAAAACAAATGTTGTTCACGTAACACATACCATGGTGGAGAGATTCGGATATAGTTAAAGAGGTCATAAGATGTGTGATTCGTGTGTGAGCTTTTTGATTTGTATTACGGTTAGACAACATTCTTGGAGAGAAATTGTTATTTGGGCTTAACTTAGGCAGAAAATTATGATAAAATTGTTGATGAGGTCGAAACGCGTTGGAAGTTACCAACAAAAGTTCAATTTGGGATCCAAACGGATTTTTGAGCAAATCAAAAGAACTTCCAAGGCTAAAACATTGATTACTTCTGTTATATTTCCAGGATTAAACTTTACATTTTACACCATTTTAAAGGCAAAACTACCACAAACCTGCAGATATTGCTAGGCGATCTGAGAATGAGAAACCTTTTTGCTCCACGAACAAAGAACCAATTTCATTTCTATAGAAAGAGATTCGGACGGAATTTCTGATGAACACATTAACTGCCTCGTTTCCTGAGACATTTAAACCAGTCAAGAAACGAACAGAATTGCTCAACAACCTGGTGTTCCTCTCTACAGGTTTCATTTAAAATATTCGTCGCCAGCCATGTGTCTCAGATATTTTTCTCCTACAAAATTGGAGAATATAATTAAGCTAGCTTAATAAGTTTGGGTAAATAAATAACAATGCCGGAACAAAGAGATAGGGTAAAAATTTTGCTTAGAACAACAGGAGATACGAAGTTTTTGAAGATCGTAGGTAGGAGGGAAAAATGAAATCTGAAGAGATTATCAAAGGCGAGAGGTGCGAGAGAAGGGAATATTAAAATAGAACTTGCGGTTGCATCTAGCTATTTTGCTAATAAAACGGCGAGACCTATCTGACAATCAAGTAGTTCCTTTAAACTCGTGCGGTTGATATATGTCGACACAAAAATCAAAACCCTTCATAATGGTTTATGAAAGTAGAAGAAGACTTTGAACTGATTATGTCTCAATTCCTCCAAGAAAACTAAAAAAAATAGTTCAAATTATTGAAAAATGATATTTAAAATAATTTTCGTTGGTCTTCAAAATTGCACGTATGTAGTTTTACCCTCGTTCCCAAATCAGACCAAATGACCAGATACCGGAATAAATTCGTCAATGTCTTTTTATGCAGACCCCAAAAAATAAAGCACCATTTTTTATTCATAATATAGGCGTGCACGAGACAGACACAAACATTTGGAATTTGTAGGGGAGTGCTAATCGTTATCCCACGATTGATAGAACAGGTCGATAGCATCCTGTTGTATAAAATTCCTTTCTTAGTTAAATGACGTCTAAGTATGACCTATATATATTGACAGATTCTCTAAATATGACCAGTATATCTCAAAGCGACAGCACAGCGTCACCACAAGACTGCATCGAAGAAACATAAATAAGGCGGAGGATTTCACCTACTTGGACACATTACTTGGCCACTTCATTTCGAATATCGATTCAGACGAAACAGCGAGTATCGACAAGTCCAGGTTGGAATATCAGAGTAAATAAAAAAAAAAAAAGAAAATGAAAAAAAATTTCCCAACTCGTGTTAAACTTGGAAATAGTCGCATGTAAACGTATACAGAGAAAAAGGAAAAAAATGTATAAAGTAACTTAGGTGTTTCCATTTGAGTCTGTGAAACGAATTGAACTATGCAATATAGATAGGTATTCGATCTTCCACGTTCTTTCGAATCGATTAACTCGCATAAATGGACTCATTAAGGTATGCCAATATTTACACTTCAAAGATTACACGTAATATCAAAAGAATCTCTGAAAAAATAAATGAAGAAACTAGGTAAAAATACATACACACGATACTGGCTAAAAATAACGGTATAAACATTTACTATATATATATATATATATATATATATATATATATATATATATATATATATATATATATATTCGTCTGTGTTTCAAAATAAGTTTGATTAAAAGTACCGACAGTCTGTTTAATTTTTTATTATATTTTTCCAATTTTTGGGTTAAGTTGTTGCACATTGTTCTCGAAGTTGTACATGAACTGTCTGAAATTCATATTTTGTAATTTTTGTTCAATAATTTTCGGCTTTCGCTGTCATTATCAAGAACAGGTGTAGATTCTTTGTGATAGAATTTCTTTCTCCTCCGCCTGGTATTAATTGAGGCTGTACGTTTGAAATGATCCAGATAAAAAAATCGCCATCTTTTTGCGCGGACTTGTTCCCATTAACCGTCACAGATGCAGACAAAAGGAATAATTCTTACTAATAGATATATTACAGGCTTAAATAAGCATGTGCATAGATATATATGCATATGTGACCACATATATACATTCTGTTATATATATATATATATATATATATATATATATATATATATATATATATATATATATATATATTAAGGCATTTTACGTTTATACATTCTTTTTTAAAGATACAAATATTTAGTAAATGCTCAGTTTATAATAAACAGTATTAAACAACATTTACCGGCCTGAATGTCCGAGAAATTCTCACAGAAAATATTCGTTCTCCGACAGGATTCGAATCTGTATCCTATACGGAACCGTCATTTAGCTTGACGTGCCTTTACCGATTTGGCCACAGAGAAGCGTTCGGTTAACAAGGTCGAATTTATTTAAACTTCAATGTTCCATGAATCTCTCACGTATATTCATATCTGCTCACGGCGTATCCAATGTAAACAAATGACGTCACACATTATGAAATGAACAAAGTCTGACAATTATTCATTTTTAAGTTTATACATTCTTTTTATAGTTACAAATATATATATATATATATATATATATATATATATATATGTGTGTGTGTGTGTGTGTGTGTGTGTGTGTAAGCAAATATATGGATATAGATCCGACAGTATGAAGAAAAATATACTGAAAAAACAAACAAAAATGATAATATGCGATTATACTGTTTTAATGTTTAATGTCAACGTCGGACGTTTCGGTCTAATATACCATCTTCAGGACATATTCATAATACATAATTAACATAGACCATATACAATTCAACAAGAAAAAGACGATGGACATAAAAGCAATACCAATCCAAACAGATAACTGAAATCTTTTATAAGTCCGACGTTGACATTAAACATTAAATCAGCATAATCGCATATTAGGATTTTTTTTGTTTTTTCAGTATATTTTTCTTCATATATATATATATATATATATATATATATATATATATATTAATACATATCATTGAACAATTTAGACAAGTTTTGTCTACTTATTATTAATAAAATCCTCTCATATTCACGAACAAGCCTCTTTGTTTCCTTATTCAAGAAAGAGAAAATTACTATGTTGACACATATTAATTTACTCCGAGTACTTTCGACATTAGGACAAAGTCATCATCAGGCTGTTGTTCTTTTTTCTAAGATGAAAGTTTTGTGTTCATCAGAAAGTTAATTTTATGACTGTGAAGTGAAAAACGCTAAAGTGCATTTTAAATTTCATGGCGTAAATATCAAGGGAGGTAACTAAGTTTGAAATGTCTACATTTTTAGAAAAAAGAAAAACTTTTAGTTAAAACCTATCTAATTTAAACTAAATTTTAAAACATTTCTGCAGTATGCATAATTAATAAATGAATATGTATCAACATAGTAATTTTCTCTCTTCCTTTGATAATGATAATTAGAAGCTTGTCCGTGAATATGAAAGTATGCTATTACAAATTACGAGACAAAACTTTACTAAATTATACCATGATACATGTCGTAATGACAACATGAGGCCAAAAAGTGCGTAATATATATACAGTAGGGGGAAATAAATATTCGTACACATGAAAAATTGAATTTTTATAAATGTAAAAGCCTTAACTAAAACAAATTTTGATACATTTTACGTGTAAAGATACATTTTATTAAAAATAGTAATAAACTTTTATTCTAACAGAAATTAATGCATTTTTTTCATTTTAACTGATGAAAAAAGTACTCGTACAAAAGAAAAAAATCATATTAACTTAATTTAATACTTTGTGGAATATCCTTTATTGAGTTCAACAGCTACCAGTCTATTCCTGTACGTCTCAACTAATGATTTGGCATATTGTCTTCAAATTCTTGATATTTGTTGGTGCTCTTTTCCCAATTTGAATTTTCGAATATCGCCACAAATTCTCGATTGGGTTCGAGTCTGGGGACTGACTTGGCCATTGCAAGACATCAACGTTACTTTCAGCTAACCATTTCCTTGGAGATCTAGCGGTATGCTTAGGATCATTATTCAGTTGTAAAACCCAATCAGGAGCTAGCCGAAGTCTCTCAACAGAACGCATTAAATTGTCTTGCAACTGAAAATTTTTAAAATGATCAGCTCTAGGGAATACGTTTTGAAAGCGTCGCCCATGTGACGACAACGTGACCACGTTAAACGGAAAGCTGATCATTTTAAAAATTTTCAGTTATCTGTTTTGGATAAGACTTGTTTTTTATGTCCATCGTCTTTGTTAAATTGAACTGAATTGTAATGAATATTGTCTTGAAAAAAGGTTTATTAAACCGAAACGTCAGACGTCGACATTTCATTCATTTTAAACAACATAATTGCATTTAAGGATTTTTGTTTGTTTTCACAAAATTTTTCTCCATATATATATATATATATATATATATATATATATATATATATATATATATATATATATATATATATATATATTTTAATATATTTTAATATATGCCTTATTTATGGGTTAAATTAGTCAATATCAGGCATAGAGTGCATGTAATTATAAACATAAAAGTCAACACCGAGAGGCAAGAGAGTGTTTAATGCTAAACGGAATCCTCAGGCATGACGATTGCGTTTAGCTAGAAATTGACTGTCGCCACTAAGTTTTAATTAAATGTACAGGTAATGTAATGGAGGTGTTTATACTTACTCTCATTCGAAGGGGAGATAAATTGATTCGGAAGGAAGAAAGGAACTTATGTTGATATTTAGATATGTATTTCTGAAGGGCCAGCCTTCATAGAATAGTAAGCCAATCATAATTTTTCTCCTCCCCTTCTATTATGCTTCACGTTGTGTGTTTATTTATTTCTAAATAATAAAGCGTCAGTAAATTGTTTAACCCGGATCGCCTGAAGATATCGAAAGGTTGAAACCGACTTAGGTTAGCTTGCTCGGCTGATCTTCTAATCATTGTTATATATATATATATATATATATATATATATATATATATATATATATATATATATATTTTTTGTTTAAAATATGATTCCTTCGCTACATAAGAGTTCTCATGTTTCAAAAAACGAGAGCCGAAACCATCCAAATAATTATTAAAATTAAGTTGAATTGAGGTGTTTAGTCCCGTTTCATCTTCAAGCGAAACTTTAGGAAGCTTAAAACATAATTTATAATTTTTAGGAAGCTTATTATTATTATAAAGCTCTACTTCTGTATGGAGCACTGTCTTCTTAAAAATATAAAAAAAAATACTAAGGAACTCCGGATTATGCACCCAACGTGTTCTTTTCTATTTTCTGCATACCTGCACTTATATATATATATATATATATATATATATATATATATATATACATTCTGTGAACACACACACACACACACACACATATATATATATATATATGTATATATATATGTACATTCTGTTTCCCATATTCTCACAGTTTTTTTATGGGGACTACAAAAGTCCATAGTGATTATTGTCCCAAGCTCATTTTGTCAGTTCATTTACCGGTTTCAAGCAGTTCATTGTTAGTATGCTTTCCTCTCTTAATATCTAAATTTATTTTCCGTAAAACTAGCAGTAATTGTAAGCTGTTTTGAATGTGAGTAGTAATTTAAACCTTTGAAGTGTATTCGAAACATTACCTATTCGTTCTCTCCGTTTTCAAACATAAAGTAACATTGAAACTTGGCTTAAGCCATTTTAAATAAATTGTTTCATTTATCTTAAGAGGTTTTTTTTTAGATGTACTTAAAATGATAGTGTTATCTATAAGATGTTTTTTCTTATAAGGGCGGGTAAGTTTGTCTTGTTTAAGAGCTTCGTAAATTGCGTGGAGATCTTTATAGACTTAACAATCACACATTTCACCGTATGAAACTAAAAGAAACGAGCATTTACTATACATGAAAAGTTGTCTTTCTGTTCTTTAGAAAAAAAAATGGTGATAAATGATTAACATTTTGATGAGAATTAACCTCATGAACATTATGTAGAAAAATTAACATTATCATGAAAATTAATATTATGATCATTAATATTAACATCAACATTATGATGAAAAATTAGCATTATCATGAGAATATAAAATGAACATAGTTATAGTTAAAAACACGACAATTTACAAAAACTTGACCAAAAAAGCGCTGGGCTAAAATATTTTTTCTCTTGCCCGTAGGCTTCAAAATTAACTTTAATAGGCAACGCTAGAGTGAGTAACTAATTCGTTTGAATAAAACAGTGCAATTGTAAAGTGCTATTCTTTTCTGGAGAAAGAAACTGATTAAAGAATTTGTATCTACAATCTTCAAGATGCAAATACGACGCATCAGTCAATCATAGAATTTTGACTTGTTGGGGATTCTCCAAAATAGTACTAGATAGATTCACATATCATCCGTTAAACACCCCCCCCCATAGGAGTAAATTTTTATTCCTTGATTCCAGTTTAGGACAATGTTTCCAGTTCCTTTTAAATTTTACTTCAACTCTATACTTCTAAAATCGGCACCTAAACTCTGATTTTTTTTTTCTGTTTATTTATTTTTTATTCATCATTTTCTTCAATATAGGATAGATAGATTCACATATCGTCCGATTCACCATCATCCTTCCCGCTTCTTTTTTTTTTTTTTTTTTTTTTTTTTTTTTTTTGTTAACAGGAGTATATTTTATCTCTGGTTTCCTGTCTTGGATTAAGTGCCTTCTAAATGCTACTCCCCAACTCTATACATCTAACGTCGCCAACTGAAATGTTTACTATTTACTTATTTTTTTAGTTTTTATTTATTTCTACAATAAAAGTAAATACGTTCACTATCACCCGGTTCACACTCCTCTCCAGAATTTTGAACATGAGTAGAGAATTATCACGTATTTCATGTTAAGGATTAGGTTTCTGCTTTCTTTTAAATTCTACTTCAACTCTATATTTCTAACGTCTCCGACTAAACAATGAAGTTTATGATTTTATTCGTTTTCTGGTTACTTCTAAATCCTTTTCCTTCTCTTTCACATCCAGTACCCATTTGTGTCTTAGTGGAGTTATCGCCTTGCTTGGGCTGAATTGATTAAACAAACAAAAGTTATCTTGGACTATAAACGCTTTTATTTATCCCAGTCTTCATCCTCACAGGATTTGTAATTCAGTAATTCCAGCTATTTAAAATATACAAGAAGGATTCAAATTATTATGATGAAATTGGAGTACGGAATTTAACAATACTTGCCAGCCCTTCTCTGTCTGTGTGGTCGTTCATAAAACTACATATTTCATACCGCTGTCGAAGGTCAGGTTTCGATCTCAGATAAGAATCAGAAGTTTAAACAATGATTTTCCACGCGCAGCAGTGTGACCCACAAAGAAATCAATTTTGGCTAATTACGGTCTTTTACGGTCTTCTATATATTTTGACTGGTTAGGGACTGAGTAAATATCAGAAAGGTGTATGCATGATCAGAGGTTTAGTTTGGTTTGTCTTTCGGCATATCAATGTCAATGGGTTATTTAATGCTGAGAAAATATTTATTGCTGGTAATATTTTTTATCTATCTATCTATCTATCTCAGTATATATTGGCTTGGTTTGTTTTATTTTACAGCATATCAACAACCTCAATGGGTTATTTAATGCCGAGAAGATTATCATTGCTGGTAATATTTTTATCTATCTATCTATCTATCTATCTATCTATCTATCTATCTATCTATCTATCTATCTATCTCAGTATATATTGGTTTGGTTTGTTTTATTTTACATCATATCAACAACCTCAATGGGTTATTTAATGCCGAGATTTTTAATTCTGGTAATTTTTTTTCTAAACTATATTGCGGTTAATAATGTATTGCTGTTAATAATGTATTGCTGCTAATAATTTTTCTTCAAAAATTTATTGCTGGCATTAAAACCTATTTTTACATTTTCATAGTGTTTTGACCCCAATTTGGGTGTTAACTATTTACCCATAGCTGGGTCCCTAACAGGTTCTACCATCCAGGGTCAGGATTGACCTGGGAACACCAGCAATCAAGAGGTGGTTTACGCTCCTCAAAACCTCCTGACCAGAGGCCTTGCTGTTGGATGTAGTTATCGTCTTACCCAGGACGGACATGATCAGAGGATCTGGGGGTCGTGATATTAGATGCCCCCTTATGAAATTAGCAGATGCCAAACATTTCAAATACCACAGTGTATAGATCAGTTATAACAAATTAATGTATGGGAGAAGAGGAAATTAAACATAGTATAGTCTACACTGGAGATACCTTCGCACAACACCGCCAATTGCTACAAAAAAAAATTCGATAATCATTCTGAAATAGCCGACTGAGATCGAAACTTACATGGCGCTGAACCCCTGTTTGCTGTATTAAACCACTTTCTGGAATTAATGGTTAAAAAACTTGTGTATCTTCATGAAAACGACCCTTCTTGAAATCTTATGCACTGGCGCTACAGAATGGCAAAGAATTCTACCAGAATACAGAAACCACATTGCTTGCGGACTTTCAACAACAGCAACAGCGAAAATGGTTTGCATATGTAACTTGAAGAGAAAATAATGACATAATCAAAATGTTGACGTTCCACACTACTTCAAATAAAAGGTTAGGAAGGAAACCCCCATTAATACTAAAAAGAGTCATAACACTAACAAATAACAGAAAGTACATCGCTTAAGGACTTTCAACAGCAGCAACAACTGAAATGAATAGCACATGTAACTCGAAGAGAAAATAATGACATAATCAAGATGATTATGTTCCGCACGACTCCAAATAGAAGGTTAGGAAAGAAAAAAAACATCATTACTGCTATTATGAAATTGTTCTTGGAGGAAGATTTTATAAATATCAACCGACAGCATTATTGGCTGTTAGTTCAATGAATACCGGAATTTTACATATGAGGAAACGGCAAATATTAATATTAGCACCATTAGAAATAAATAAATGAATCCAGAAAGTTATCTATTCTGTCTCGTCATTTTGATTGGAAATATGGATAAGTCCTGCAGACAGGTATGTGCCTCTCATTGTAATACTTGCCGCATCTTATGACCGACCCGTGACGTGAATGCAAAGACGATCAGGATGATATCAAACATGGCGGTATATTAAAACTCAAACAGAAGAATGTTTCGTGCCTTACGCAAAAGCGTCCCGCCCCAGTCGTCCAGAAGGAAGCACTTGTCTTTTTTGAGGGACTAGTTGATGCGGTAAATAGGTTGGTACATCATCTGTTCTCAATAGGGAATAGGTGACACGAATGTTGTGTTATAAGTGTTTGAGTAGAGGAATTGGCCTTCCTTTTTTTTTTTCTTTACGCTTTTAATTTGTTTGCTTG
>CAHIKZ030000843.1:190000-230000 GCA_903632075.3 Acanthosepion pharaonis | reverse complement strand
ACTTGCGCCGATTAATTATAAAAATCGTCACGATAGAGTGGGGCAATATTTATACTGGACAATGTGCAAACACTTTGGAATAGATGTTAATAAATGCTGGTGTGAAAATCACCTAGTATGGGTTACGAAAATAGAAAACATCACAATTCTATGGGACTATATCATCTTTACAAACAGAAAGTTTGAAGCAAATAGGCCGAGCATAAATGTCAAAAACCGAAAAGAAAATACTTGCCTACTAATTTATATGGCTTGACCAGCGGACTGTAACATATCAACCAAGGAATTTAAAAAAAAAACTGCCGCTATATAAAGACCGGGAAATCTAAATAGAAGAAAATGTTGAAATGGAAAGCAAGAATAGTACAAGTCATAGTAGGTGCGCTTGGAATTATTAAAAAAGGAACACAACACCGAATTGAGAAAATACCTGGAGATTTACATTAGATTCTGTAGAAAACCAAAACAGAACCGAAGAACTAACTGCTGCGGCAAACAAAAGCCAAGGAACAATCTGTTGAACCGATGAAACAACGCTGGCAAGACAAACCTCTGCGTGGCTAATATCAAGAACGTGTTAATAAAGCCGATATTGATAAAGTTAACACTCATCGATGGTTAGGAACATGTGGATTAAAAGCTGAAAACAGAAGGCTTTATTCTTGTAGCGCAACACTAGAGTCTTTTTACAAGGAACTTTCAGGCAAATACCACACATAATAATGTGGATCCAAAATGTAGGTTCTATGAAAAATATTAGGGAAGTGTAGGCCACCAAATCTCAGTATGTTCTCTACCTGCGCCAAATGAATATAGAAATCGTCACGATAGAGTGGCGCAATATTTACATTGGGCAATGGGCTAAAACCTTGGGAAAGTTGTTCATAAACACTGGTACAATCATGACTCAGCACCGGTTACAGAAATAGAAGACATCACAATTCTATAGGATTATATCATCTTTACAGACAGGAAGATTGAAGCAAATAGGCCGGACATAATTGTCAAATTTGGTAATTGAAAGCAAGAATAATACCAGTTATAGTAGGTGCGCTTGGAATGATAAAAAAGGAACCCAACAACACATTTAAAAAATCCCTGGAAATCCCAGCTTAAGATAAATACAAAAGAATGTATTGATAAGTATAGCGCACACACTAAGAACTTTGACGCTAATGATTTTATGTAATTTGGAAAACAAATCATGAAATGTAGCCATAAACACACACCACTAGGTCTTAGGTCTTCCCGCAGACTTCGTAGGTAGTGTGGCTGTAGTAGACGTCGAAATTTAATAATAATAATAATAATAATAATAATAAGAAGAAGAAGAAGAAGAAGAAGAAGCAGAATACACCACTTAGATAACAGCAAACTTTTAGAAAAGAAAAGAAAAGAAAAGATACAATATCTTATAATGTTCAACAATATTTCGACGGTATATCTTTCCTCTTCAAATTAGTATACAAACATAGAAATATAAGAACATATCTACAACAAATTATAAGGCTTTGTACTAACGTCGCTTGTCTTCAGAAAAACGGTTGTACTGGTAATCAATGCGTCAAAACGAAAGAAACGTAGCCAGCATGAACGATATGCAACTGAGACGTTAGTAAATTGAACGGAACCGTGTGTTCCGTTAGTTAATTAGTTACGAAGACAAATAAATATAAATCCTAAGGAATTTTCGCGTCATTCTGTTCATTCCCCCGTGGCAGGAAGTTAGTAATTTGCATATGTAACTAGACAAATGCGTTTTAAGTGCTGCAGCGTTGGTTTATTCATAGATATTCATAGATATTTTTTAGAATGTGCATCTTAAGATGTTTATCGAAATTGCAGTCGTTTCTAATAAAATATTCCGCGAGCTCTATTTATGTCACACTAGCAGCATGACCCGGTGTTGCCCGGGCTTGATTCAAAAATCGTACCACTCATACAGCAATCGCTATCACTTGACTTAAAATATTTTGCCCTTCCTTGCCTTTAAAGGAGTGCCCTTTGCCGTGCTGATGTTGCTACATGCCTTACTTCTTGCCTATCTCACACTGCGAATTTTTTCTAAGCTCTATACTAAACATTAAATCTGTTACAAAAAAGAACTAAACAAAATGAACATAAAACGATCAGCTTTAAAAAAGGACTCGCAACTGGAAAAACCGAATGAAAAAAAATGTTAACACCAAATACTTTTTCACACCCAACCCAGTTCTGCGGAATCAGAATCAACGTTGAGTTTAAGCAAGCGAATGAGCCAATTGGAATAAAGTGCCATGCAGATTTAAATTTTTCCCGCTTGTGACGAATGCAGCTATCGATATTTTTTTTTTGCATGCTAGCAAAAATATTTTATTCACCAAGTCACCCACGGAGGAGACACTATCGGTAGCCCGAGGCATTTTGGCCTCTGACTCATCCCCAGGAGAACGGATCAGCACACCAATAGATAATCTGATGGAGATGCTTGGCTTTCCCGCTAACTTGGAGCATGTGCATGTAAATTTTGGTGCAAATCCGTTGAAAATTGCGGCTGTGCATTCGTTACACACACACACCCACATCCTGCCTTTTATAGATAGAGATTTATTTTTATTCAGTTTCTGAAAAACAAGCTTTAAATTATAGACACGAGATTAAATTTCAAAAGGAAACTTATAATGACCGTGTTATTTTACAAGCCTACCTAATCCCATGTTGATTTTCACCGCCATTCTGACCATCGTTATAATACGATAACACAAAACCTGATGTCTCAATATTTGTCCGTAAGTCGAAGTTCCATGGAGATAAAAGATTACTGGAAGCATGCTAATTATTCCAATCGTCATTATATTAAGCGCGGCAACTACGAGTCGCGACAGAAATAAATTGCAAATGAAATAGATGAGCATGAAGAGATGCCATAATTTATATCAGCACAACAAAAAACAAAATCAAAATTCTGAGCGAATCCCATTATACATCAACTAGCACTGAAAATTTGCTAGCATTTCAAAAGTACGACATCTAGGAACATATTTCGCAAAAACTTGAAGATAGACAACCTGTCGAACTATTGTTTAACATTGTCATTGTTATGGTCCGGTTCCTTCTACCACGGTGATAGTCCAAGGTAGAACCAATAAAGAAGAACTCAAACACTGTATATGGAATAACACAAATATATTACAAACAGGAATATATACAGAGAAGTAGAAAATGTTAGGACGAACAATCAGGTTTAGTAGTAATTGTCTGAACGCGACTCTGTTTCGGTCTGCCTCTGACTCGACTGACTGACTGACTTGCTCGCTCTGACTGACTGACTGACCGACAGACAGACTGTTGACGGACTTCTGACGGACCTCACTCCAGACTTCAGACTGACCACCCTGCTTCCTCTTGAGGCGCAGTATTTATTACGTATGGAATAGTCCATTATGTTATTATGGGTAAGGTCCCTTAAGAGTCATGCACTGTGTTTTTCTTTCCTTTGTCTTTTTTCTTAAGTCCCTCACTTCTCTTAAGTCTGTAATAATAATAATAATAATAATAATAATGAACAGAAGTACGTCTGTTGGCGATTATGATTAGGATAATTATCGTTGATGTACGCGATTTTAGCCTGAAATTCGGAGTAACGTTATACGCCAGCATATCTTAAAGAATATCAAGTAATACACTATTTACATCGTTCGGACTATCATCCTTATCTTTGTTGCCATATTTACCACAACGTTTCGGCCGGTGTACGCTCCGGCCTTCTTCAGGTGGTTGAAATGTCGAACTGCACCGTTTATTTTGCTCGCTGGGGTAGACTGTTCTAGTTCCACTTGTCATGTCTAATGGATGTCAGTTATCAGTTATCTCCTGTTAATTCCCCTCGCCAAGTTCTCCACCGCCTTAACCGGGTATTGAACTCACACTCTTTGGGTCCTGTCACTGGATCTAACTAACGCCTTTATCTACTGTGCCATGTGTTCTTGAGGAAACATGGGGTAGTGTTCAGCTCGACATTCCTGCCATCTGAACTAGGCCGGAGCGTACAACGGCGGAAACGTTGTGATAAATATGGCGACAAAAATGAAAATGATAGTCTGAATAATGTATATAGTGTAATTAATACCCCATCTCAGAAATATAAGCAGAATCTCAAGTAGTTATTTTCGTTATTTTCGTTTCCTGATTCTTTGTTCTTCGTTCATTTTTCTGACTTCGCCTACTTTTTACCCTTTTTTTGTTTATATATATATATATATATATATATATATATATATATATATATATATATATAGGTAACTAGTAAATATAAATATAGGTAACCGCCCCTCCCCCGGTGTTCTTATGTTTTTTCTTCTTTTTCTTTTTCTTTGGTCACATGGTATGATTTTGATTATCGCCTATAAATATGCTGTTTCTCTTGCCTCTTTAGCCAGCTTTCCCTGACGATCCGCTTTGGTGAAACGTGGGTAGGTTTGTCTGGCTCACTAGGTTTATCTCTATATATGTATGTATATATATTTTATAAATTCATGAATCATTCATGCAAAAAACAAATATAGAGGTTAATGATTTAAATGGCGAGAATACATCTTCGCAAACAATATAAATAAGATACACCAACCCCGAACCTGTATATGAATGATAGGATCCCTGTTCATAAATTCCAGTTGCATAAGGTCTTTTAATTTTTACAAGCTTTCGTCTTTTTCTACAGACATCCTCAGGTATGGAAATAGATTTTATTCTTGTTTTTACTTCTCGATAATAAGAAAAAATTGACTCGGATATCGCATTTTAATGATTAAACTGGTAAATTTAAAGAGCTTTTGACAAAATATTGGAAACTATTTTACAATACACTGAGAACAATATTCTAGAGAATTCTAGAATAGCTTAAATTTAATCTAGAGTATTCCAGAATATTCCAAAAAGCCTCATACAGTATAAAAACAAATTGAAATAGCCACTCAAGTCACTAACCAGATGAAAGGGTACAAACACGCACCAGAACCACTTAAGGCATCTATTATTGCCCTCTCAAAAGCAGGCAAGTCTACGAGAGAAATTGCAAAAATTGCTATGACCTCACAATCAACTGTCTCTCGAGTTCTTAGGGCACATAATGATGCCACTTCTGGCCCAAGGAAGGAAACAACGGGACGAAAGAAAACGATTGATGATAGAACTAACAGGGTAATCAAGAGAGAATTGTTGCGAAGGAAAAGGACTATAACTAGCCAAGGAATTGCAGCCAGTCTAAGCGAAGAGCAACGCGTTACTCTTGCCTCTTCAACACTCCGACGGTGGCTCTTAGAACAATCTTGTACACGAAGGTTTGAGCCGTTAATAAGCAAAGTCAGCAAAGAGAGTTGAATAGGCTATTACAAGATTTTCACCGTAGAAGACTGGAAGAATGTTCTCTTCTCCGATGAAACGAAATTTGAGCTAAATTCAAAGGATAAGGTGAGTCAATTTTAACGAACAGAACTATATATATATATATATATATATATATATATATATGATGTAAATGGCGCAGCCAATCGTATCCGAGGATGCCAGGCTATTAAGCTGGCTGGTTATGCCCCATTGCAGAAGCCTGCTGAGACACATTTGTGTTTGTTCAACACCCACAGACCCCACATGTGGTTTATACTGCAACTATGCTGAGCGGACTTTAATTAAAGTTTCTGGGAGAGAGTGCGTTATCTAGCGTGATCAAAAGTCTGAACAAGGCTTACCCACTCAACACCTCGCTCACGATGACTTCGTGCTAGCCCAACCACTGACGGCTCCCAAGGGTTCATCCTACCAAAATTCACTCACAGGGCTTGGGTCAATCCGTGATATGTTTTTCAGGCACTTTCCAAAGTTTCCACACGCTGGGATCGCCTCCTCCTGATAGCTAACATCAAGAATTATATATATATATATATATATATATATATATATATATATATGTGTGTGTGTGTGTGTGTGTGTGTTATTTTCTTTTTTTCCTCCCACCCCTGCATCCTCATTTGCTGACCTGAGATGGAACAAATACATTGAGTCAATTGCTTCTTCCACCGCGAGGAAAGTTGGCTCTCTGTGCCGCGCCAGGAAAATTTTCTCCCCTGAATTGATACTTCAAATATACAAAACAACCATTCGCCCTTGCATGGAGTATTGCTGCCATATATGGGCTGGAGCACCTTCTGCTTACCTCGGAGTGCTTGACAACATCCAGAGACGGATATGTAATCTAATTGGCCCTGATCTAGCGTCTTGTCTGCAGTCACTCTCTCACAGACGCGCCGTCGCCTCTCTCTGTCTTTTCTACAAATACTTCCATGGTAACTGCTCTGATGAGCTGCTCTCTCTGGTTCCCAGACTCCATGAATTCAAGCGCCCTACGAGGCTGGCATCCCGCTCCCACCCTTACACTGCAGAAACTTTTAAATGTAACCGTCTCTTCTACTCCAATAGCATCATACCTCGCACCTCTCGCCAGTGGAACACCCTCCCCAATTACTGTTTCCCTGAAAGCTATAATCTCCAACTATTCAAATGTAATGTCAATCGACATCTCCAGTTACCTTGATCTACCCACTATCCTTCTCCTCTTCCTTTCTCCTATCACTCTTATCTGCTCTCGCTCCAAATCTTCCGCAACCCCCTGCATCCTAGTGGCTTCACGCCTTGCTTGGGGCACAATGCTTAAAAAAATATATATATATATTTTATCTTCACTTTTTCTCTCTGTTTTTTTCTTTTCCTTTTCCTGTGAGATGACTTATCAAATAGGTCAAATGTCTGTTCTAACCCCACCTCCCTTACTCTTAAGTACCTTAATAAAGATAGATTTAAAATTATTCTTATGTGTCCCTTCCTTCTCTCATTTCGACCATATACCTCGTCCTCCTCCCCGCCTCTATTTATCACGTTACATCAACTTAAAACTCAAAAGCTTATATAAAAATAATATGTAAATTTTAAACCATTTTCTTTTATGCTAGGCAATGTGATCTGAGAACCAGGAAAATAACTTTCCTGGGGAAATAAGATATAATCAATTGACTCTTAATGTTGTCTGTTTTGTAATTACTCTAATATTCGCTCTAGTTTTAAATTGAGCTCTCTGGATTATATCCTCCTTGGGATTATCCATACTGATTACCAAACATTTATATATATATATATATATATATATATATATATATATATATATATATATAAAGTTTATGGTTGTTCCAACGAGAGAAAATGTATATTTAAAAAAAGACAGAAACCACAAACGTTCTGGGTTATAATGTGGATTTGTTTTAGTGTATATATTATATTTTATTCTTCATATTTCTGTTAAACGAGTTTCGGGTCTCCTAACCTTCTTCAGGCTAATAGAATGACTACATTTTAAAGGAATGAATTTACCTTACGTTCTTTTAATGTTTCATTGTTTGTTTTCTGTATTTGTGGTGATCCATTATCTTATTTTGGGACTGTTAATGAAATAACTATAATTATTATAATTAAAGCCTATACCCCTTTCATATATATATATATATATATATATATATATATATGTGTGTGTGTGTGTGTGTGTGTGTGTGTATGTATAACAGTTGAACTACCGGATGAAGCAGGCCACGCAGTGATCCGATTTCTCTGGTTGGAATGCGTGTCAGGGACTGAAATTCTTCGGACGCTTTTAACCTAATACGTCGTCAGTACACTGTCGCTTAGAAGACTCTGTGAGCGGATCGAGAAGTTTCAGAGGGGCCGAACTAGCGTGAAGTACGGAGGAGAAGCAGGACGCCCGTTAACCTTTACAACTGACGAGAAGACTTGAGAGATGGTAATGGTTGGACCGGCTAGTTATTATCGAAGAGGTACCTTGTTCTCTGCAGATCTGGATCAGTCCTCTTTGTTTCTCTCTTGGTACACACACCTAACAGATCGGACATGTTTGCACTGTAACAGCAGCAAGAGAACTGGCGCGATCAAGCTCAAACTGCGATCACGTGACCACAATAGTAAGCACGAGCAGAAGGCAGGGCGACAAATCTAAAACTAAGCTACGTCGAAAGTGCTGATCATTCTTGACTTGTCCTCGTAAACATTATCACAGGCGCTTTCAGCCAGTTCATTAACCATTTTCAAGTGGTTCGTTGTTGATATATTTTCAAAGTTTATATTCAAAGGTGCATTGTATGGAAGTAGTATTAATTTCAAACTTTGAGAGAGAAATGTCCACGTGATTTCATGTCTGGTGGCTTTCAAAAGACCACCAGCTTGTTATTGCCGTTTTCAAATAATGTTGAAGTTTGTGTTATATAAAGGGCCTCTGTAATCTGAGGTCGTCGTTGACAATTAGATTTATGTAGAATGATGGTTTTATCAACAATAATTTTTATGGTGGCAGGCAGATGTTTGTTGATGACTCGATTGCAGTAAGACCCCTTAAGTGGTTTGTCAACCTTCGACTGATATTTGTTATCGTATAACCAATTTAGATAATCGGTTTATGACAAGAGTCCTGCATTGAGCTGCGATATTATACTGAATTAGTTGTTGTTAGTTCGGATCTGTCTCTTACATTCAATAAAACATGTACAAATGCAAGGATACTTTCCAAACATGCAGCAAACACGGATGCAGGGGGATGTGCATGTGTTACTGGAGATGACAGACATGGAGTTTTTTTTTCCTTCTTTTTATATTATTTTTTTTCTCTTTTTTGGAGACAACGAATGTTGAGTAATAGTTCTTTGTTTAAAGATTGCTTTCGACTCATACTTTAACCATTTTCAAACTGGACTTTAATTTTCATAGTGAAAAAGGATTATGTTGCCTGTACTCTGACATTAGTAGTGATTATATTCGTGACGGAGTTTTTATTAGTTTCCAAACACATTCTACTCACGTTGTCTCTGTTCGAAAAAAATCCTCGTAATGGTGGGTCAGTTGTTAATATTAGAATGGGAAGCAATTCTAATAATAATAATAATAATAATAGTAATGATAAAACAGATATATATATATATATATACAGCGTAACCCGAATATAAGAGAGTTGTCGGGACCGGAGAAGAAGTCTTTTATATCCGGGTTTCTCTTATATCCGGGTTACACTATATATATATATATATATATAAGCGTTTTCATTTTAATCTATTGATGCAAATATCCCCAGCATTAAACAAGGCATTTCAACACATAGTATCTTTATTCGGGGCACTACGATGCGGTGTAACAGTTAGCAAGCTTTTCTGGTTAGATCAATGAGTAATGAGTTCGATACACACTGACTGATCCATATTTTCAGACTTGTGCCACATCTAAGTCCTAAATCGCCAGAACATCTTTATTCAGTAAAGTATATAACGTTAATTATTGCTAACTTAACGTTTCAATTTACTGTGTACGTTTCTTCAAGGGATATTTCGACTTGATGACACCTCCTAACATGTATAGATCCTGAACTAAACCACGAAACCCACAAAGTGTCTTCGATAATTTGTATTAGATAAAAGAATTTGAACATAAGCCCTTTAAGTTTCAATTCTTCACTTATTCCTGAAATCACGAAAATGATCCAAAGCGAAAAAAGTAAATAACAAACACACAGACGCGTATATATATATATATATATATATATATATATATATATATATATATATATATATATATATATAATGTATTAATGTGTGTCGGCTTGTGTGTAAGATGAAACCTGTATAAAGACATTTGTTCTCAAAAACATTGTCCAAATTCTTCCCCAAAACCAGAAAAATTGTGGAACTAAAGAAAATTTTGTTAGATAGATAGATAGATAGATAGATAGATAGAAACAACGTGAACTTAAAATCAGCGTAGTCGGATGATAAGGCGTTAAACAGATTTACCATGTAGTATCGATTCCTATGTCCATACTATCTATACATGCTCTATCACTGATATTGAGCTCTATACCGCAACCAATTTTAAACAATATACTCATATAACATATTCATGCATTTCTGAATATAGCTATACAAAGCATATCTCACTCGAACACAATACTAGCCCCGCGAATCGCCCGGTGCAATTCGTCCTTCCGACGCCATTTGTCACATTATGACGGATTTCCATGATTATTGTTATTGCAAAGAAACAAGTAATAGTCTACAGTTACCATATTGTTACATGAAGAATTTTCTGAGTCGTTTTTGAAAAAAAATGGTATTCGTAAAAACCTATTTGAATTACTAGACAAGCTCGATTTATACGGGCAACATATTAGGATAACCTGCAAGTTTTACTCGGAGCAAATCACCTGCTTACGAATAGGAAAAGAATTCTCAAAGCACATAAATACAGACATACCGTTGCTCAACGGATTTATTTAATTCATACAAGTAGACGATCCTAAGTGAAATCGAAGCCAACCAGGATTTACTATCAAATACCATCATTTTAACAACATAGGTTATGCTGATTATACTTGTGCTGGATTCAGAAGGAAACATCCTAGAGAATGGAATGCGAGACGAAAGAATCGACTGTTAAGAATAAGAAATCGAAATGTATGGTCGCTCACAAGAAAGAGAAAACTAACAGTGGAAGCCACACAGGTACAGAAATTTAACTATCCGAGCAATGTAATAACAAATGTCGGCAAGCGTCGCACATAGATCCGTAAATGCATCGGAATAGCGTAAGAAGTCTTTTAGATGCCAAGCAAAGTGTTAAAATACAGAAATATTTCTTTGGAAACTAGGAAATGAGGACTAAGCTGCTGCCTTTTATCTATCCTCCTGCATGCAAGTGAAGGCCGGAAAATCTTTTCACAGATGACGTAGAGACGCTAAAAGACAGAAATCTCATTCAGCAGACAAACGCTAACACTGCAAATTCTATCTTGCTAAAGTAATTATAAACATTTTTTGCTATCCTCTGCCAGTCACAATGATGGAGAAAGCATTACCTCGCACTCTCATCAGTGAGACCCGCTGTAAGAGCCACTCCGTTTCGCGAGGCTCATTCTTTTATCGAGACGCAATCCCGCTAATCCTCCGAAGGAATGCCATCGAACGAGGGCCAATAACTCCAGAAGTCTCCACTGCCACAGGAGTAAAAAAAAAAAAAAAAAAAAAAAACGCTATAAATATAATGCACAGAAGACGTGATCAACGAGAAATAATTAAATAAAATGGCCACTAGAAAAAACAAACAAACATTGATACTTACAATCGGCAAAAAGACACATGATGAGAAAAGCTGGCTTGGAAAACTGATACTCACGGGACGCACTGAGAAATGAAATGTAAAGACAAACAGCAAGCAACTTGTACAATGTATTTATGTGAATGGAGCCAATTCTACGACCGTAGCTTTAAGCAATAACATTTTATCAGACTTCCAAATGTTCTTTTCGAATTAAAACGATTATGACTAATATCAGTATCGTTAGATGAACGAGTCTGAAATTTAGAGTAAACTTATAGGTCGCCTGTGTCGGAATGAATTCTTGCTTGTTGAGAGCAATCTTAGTTTCCTGTTGTGTGTTTCGCATTGAGCATTATTGTTGTCTTTTTTTCATTTTTTCAAATTGTACCATACTATCTTTAAGCTGTAACAGTTTGCCAAACTTCTAGATTTTCTTTTTTAATTCAACAAAACATATTTAAGGATATTTATCTCTTTGGTTTTAATGAAAAAATTACCGTTAAGCCGTCCATCAAACCCTCTAAAATAGCCATACATTGACCGATTAATCAAATTTTTGGGAAAAGTGCAAAAGAGATGAGGCGGTAACAAAGTACAGTTCGTTTTACTAAGGTTCGTAGCTTCAACAATAATTTCTCATTCATTTTTTTTTTTAGAAAGTTTTATTACTTAACATAAAAAAAACACCCCGGCTATTTTAGAAAGAATTTAATGATTAAAATAACAAATACTCATTTTAAAAAAAGCAATAATGTTTTTGGCATATGTCATTGTTGAAACTTGACTAATGCATGGAATAATAATGCAACACAAAATGTACTTAGAACAAAATGTATTGAAACAAGAAAGTGTACACAATATTTACATATAGTCTTTTGTATATTCCTGGTAAGACCGTTCCTGGAGAATGTGTTGACTGAGTCGCAGTCGGGCAGAATCTCTGGTTGAATCTCTTGATTCCTCTCTCTCTCTCTTCCCGGTACCAACCATATTTATATGGTCGGTACTCCACTATGCAAATTAGGTGGATCCTACCACAACAGTATTCTTTATTGTTTTACATACAAGACTCCATTTCGCCCTGCGTTTGTGAGAACTATAACCAAATTACAAGGCCAAACTTTTTAAAAAGCTGGAATTTGCCTCCAGAAAGAAATATTTACGCACAGCCAGTTGTTTGTTGCATACTGAAGAGTAAGAAATCCTAAGAATTAATTCTTCGCTGTGAAAAAGGAAAACAATTCTTTAAAATATTGCTTACCATGAAGTCCTATAAAAGTACTTTAATTTAGATTAAATAAATTGTTAAACCGCGAAATAGGATTCTTGACAAAGTATTTTTTTTTCAAAACAAAGCTTATTCAAATTTCATCAATTAGTTTGCGAAATTGGACGAAAGGTAGAGTTTAGAAATTTCGACAAAAATGTGTGTTAATTCTATTAAGAGAAATAATAAAGACGAAAAAATGATAATAAAGAAAGTACAAATATTTCAGAGATGGAGTAAAAAGATTGACGAAGAGATTGGACAACCAGCAATACACAAAAATATACACGGACAAGAAATATTAAAATGTGAAGTGAAGTTAGCTCTGGTCATATTAAACAAAAACAAAACAGTATGACCTGTTAGAATTGTAATACAAGCAGATTAAGATGCTGGCAGTTTTATAAAATTTAGGCACTGACATAATAAATTAAACATACAACAATGGTGATATACCGGAAGATCTAAGTAGAGACATTATCAAGAAGTTGTGGTAAATAAAAATTACCAGCGATGAACTCTCCCCATAGGGGTGAAAACACTATTGTTGGTTCCTCGGGAGATTTGACTGGATCTTCTTGTTTTTTTTCTTTCCCCAAATGGTTAAAATGCTATTGTGTTGGGGGCTGAAAAAGGGCCCTGTCAATAAACGAAGTATTTACTATTGTTAACAGTTCGTCTGCTCTGCTTCATCGCATCTTTTTTGAAACATCATATTGATACTTGGGCATTCTTCGCGGATTTTCTTTTTTTTAAGATAGAGCTTAACCCGTATCCGTTGAAAATTAGCGGAATTTTCGACAAACCCAATTGCAAACAAATGCGAATTCCATCGGATAATAAGCTTAATGACCCACATAAGAAATCTTATCATCCGGATTCTGAGGAATAAAATGTACAGTAGAATTAAACAGGAACTGTACAGTTTCGGTAAAAAAAAAAAAATCACTGGAACAAGGAGTGCAATTTTTATGATCAGAATAATATCAGAAACAGAAATACAAAGGCAGGCGGATGTATACCGATATTTTATAGATCATGCGCAAGCGTTTGAAAAGTTCGTCACAAAGAACTATTCGAACTGCTAGGTTAGCTTCATTTATTTCGGAAGGATATTCGAATATTACAAAACATATACTAAGATCAACAGGATTCGGAGAGAAATAAATGCAGTAAATACGCAAAAAATATAACAGGGTATAAAGTAAGGGTGTACTAGACTTACTGAACCTTTACATTCTGAGAAGATTTAACAGGGTTCATTATAGGAGGCTACATTCTTGACAATATTAGATATGCAGATGACAAAATGTTGATAGCAAACACAGAAAGGAAACAGTAGTAATTCCCACAGAAGGTAGTGCAGGAAAGTAAGAAGAAAGAACAAAACATCAACTTTAAGAAGACAGAATGCATGGGTGTCAGCAAAAGGAAGAGCTTAACTAACGAAACACAAAGTAGAGGAACCAAAATTTAACAATTACAAAAAATTAAGGATCTAGTAAATGTTTTAAAAGAGAGCGGAAAAATGACACCGGAATTGGAAGGCTAATTGGGACAGCGAAACTACCCCCCAAAAGTAAAATACTAAGAAACGGAAAAATATCTTTAGAAAGAAAGACTATATGAAGGACAATACACTATTTACATTATTCGGACTATTGTCCTCATCTTTGTTGCCATATTTATAACAACTTCTTCAGGTTTTTGGAATGTCGAACTGAACCCTTTATTTCGCTCGCTGGGGTAGACTGTTCTATTTCCACGTGCCTTGTTTAATGGATGTCAGTTATCTTCTGTTAATTCACTCTCCAAGTTCTCCACTGCCTTAACCGAGTATTGAACTCACAACCGTTTAGGTCCTGTCACCAACCAACGTCTTTATCCACTGTGCCATCTGTCCTTAATGAGATCTGTGCATGAATTTCTGGGATTTATAAACTTAATGTCTTCAGAGCTATTTTACCAGTGCTCATATTGCAATTTTTGCTGTTATCATTGCATTTTTTTTTACCAGAGTTCATAATGCAATTTTCGTTGTTATTATTGCTTCTCGGGGAACTAGAAATAAAGGGTTCAGTTCGATATTCCAACCACCTGAAGAAGGCCGGAGCGTACAACGGCCGAAACGTTGTGATAAACATGGCAACAAAAGATAAGGACAATAATCCGAATAATAAAATGGTGTACATTATACATCATCTCAGAAATATAAATAGATAATGGCTGACAATGCTGGATAATTTTATCACAGACTAAGAAGAGACTTGAGGCAACAGAAATGTAGTTCTACAGAAGGATGCTGAGAATAGCATGGATTGAGAAACGACGATGTTTTAGGGTAAAAGGAGACACAATGGATACTTATACGTATCCTCAAGAAGGGACAGTTGAAATCTATACAGCATATGAAAATAGGACTTGGAGAATTAAAAAAAATATGTATAACCTACGTAACGATTTTGGGCAAATGGTTAGCAGAAAGGGAATTATGGGAGATAGAAAAAAGGCAAGCATTACGAAGAGTTACAAAGTACAGGAAATTGAGGAGAGCCATGATCTCTTGGAGGAACACGGCGTGTACAACAAGGAAAAGAAACAGCTTTTGTAAATAATTGGCAGAAACAGGATTAGGAAAATTCGCAGAAAAAGCTAGCGTTACTAAGAGATCAAAAAGAGAGGAAATTGTGGAGAGCCATCATCACCCATCTCCTGAAGGAAAACGGCATGTACAAGAAGAAGAAGTGTATGTAAATAGTTGGCAGAACAGGGAATAGGTGAGATTGCAAAAAACAAATTTATTAAGAGCTACAGAGAAGTGGAAATTGTGGAGCGCCATGATCGTCCATTTCCTAAAAGAACACGGTATATACAAAAAGAAGTATTGTCACTATTTACATTATTCGGACTATTGTCTTCATCTTTGTCGCCAAATTTATTACAACGTTTCGGCCGTTGAACGCTCCGGCCTTCTTCAGATGGTTGGAATGTCGAACTGAACCCTTTATTTCGCTCACAGAGGTACACTGTTCTAGTTCCAATTGCCAAGGACACATAGCAGTGGATAAAGGTGATAGTTAGATCCAGTGACAGGACCCAATGAGTGTGAGTTCAATACCCCGTGGAGAACTTGGAGAGGGGAATTGACAGGAGATAATTGATAACTGACATCCATTAGACATGGCACGTGGAACTAGAACAGTGTACCCCAGTGAGCGAAATAAACGGTTCAGTTCGACTTTCCACCCACGTCGAGAAGGCCGGAGCGACAACAGCCGAGACGTTGTAATAAATTTGGCGACAATAATGAGGACAATAGTCCGAATAATGTAAATAGTATATATAATACCTCATCAGAGAAATATAGACAGATACTGAATACGTGTTTTGTAAATGATTTTTGTAAATGTCTGGCAGAACAGGGATAAGAGACGGCTACAAAGGATAGGAAAATGTACAGAGCCATGATCGCCTACTGTCTGAAGGAATAAAGAAGAAGAAGAAGAAGAAGAAGAAGAAGAAGAAGAAGAAGAAGAAGAAGAAGAAGAAGAATGGGCTTGTGCAAATGGTTGTGAGAACAGAGATTAGAAAAGATCGCAAAAAGAAAATCTTTACTAAGCGCTCCAAAGGACAGGACATCGTACAGAGACATGAATATCCATATAATGAATAGAAACGGCAAATAGAATCTATTTCATTTAGCGCCGTCAGACTTCCATCTCTTTGGTCTAAAGGAAGTGACACTGAGGGGCAAACGTTATAACAATGACGAAGAAGTGAAAACTGCCGCTAGCTGAGATTTACGAAGCGGGAAAAATGCCCGCATTCGTAGGTGGAAGACTGCCATTGAAAGAGCTGGTGACAATGTTGAAAGGTAGAGATTTGAACCTGTGATGTATACATATATCTTGATGTACGATATCTTTGATGGTCTTCCTTATTTCTTATGGAATAAAACAAATTGTATTACCTTTTCTTTCACCCTCGTATTTTCCTCGGATTAATACATATTTATATCGTGTACGTGAAATCTTGGAGAGCTATTGCTACCTTATCTTTTGCTGACAAAAGGCTTCCGTAATATATCATTAATAATTTCCGAATATGCGATTAAACCGATTGCCTGATTTATCTGCACCTTCTTCTCTTATTCAAAAATCACGTCATGTCATTTTAGATTAAATAGAAACTACTGTGTTGAATAATCTTTAGCCTTATAAAAAAACGTTTTTTTGTTGATGATAGTGGGATATCAGTAACGAGACCTTTTTTAAGTAGAAACTGCTATAAGAAAAAATGTCTACCGTAATGATTATCTTTTCTATCATTCATCGTGGAATACTTTATTGATGATTTTTTTGTTTGATTGATTAATTCTTTTCTTTATTTAACGGCATATCAACTTCTTATGGGCCATTTAATATAGAAATTTAATTTTATGTGAGCTTCGAAGTAATAAAATATGATATATTATTCTGCTTTCACATTTGTATACATGGTAGAAGATACTCAGCTTTTGTGCATATATTGTTTGTATGGACATAATTACTAAAGGCGGTAATGTGTGTTTTGTGCTGCAGTTTTGGAATACAGTTTGATTTAAGAAATTGTAGGATATTATATGGACTAATGTCATGAAAGATATTTTATGTTGGTTGTTTGGTAATATTTTAAGTAAATTTGGGTGAATTCGGTACAAATTATTAGTATTTTGTGCGTATTGTTGGTAATTTTTTTATATAAAATCTATTGCTGGTATTTTTTTTATTATGAAAATGAGTTTTTATGCTTTTATAGCGTTTGGTTTTTGTATGGGGGATTAGTATTTGCCCATAGCTGAGATCATAACAGGTGCAAACAGCCCTGGGAACAACAGTAATTAAGACGTGATTCCACGTACTTCACAAGCTCTAATATCCCGATCAGAGACCTTGTTGCCGGATGTAGTTTATCATCCTACACATAGATAGATAGATAGATAGATAGATAGATAGATAGATAGATAGATAGATAGATAGATAGATAGATAGATCATAACAGAATAAAATAGATAGATAGATCTTAACAGAATTTAATAGATAGATAGATAGATAGATAGATAGATAGATAGATAGATAGATAGATAGATAGATAGATACGAACAGACTGAGAAAGATCTGAACAGAATGAGATAGATAGATAGATAGATAGATAGATAGATAGATAGATAGATAGATAGATAGATAGATAGATTTTAACAGAATGAAAAGAAAGAAAGAAAGAAAGGAACAAAGAATGAAAGAAAGAAAGAAGGCGGAATATATGATATCCACATTTATTTATATCAATATTTTATTCCATATCTTTCTCTACGATAATATTGCAAATGGCCAACTGATGGTTCTTGAATTTTCAGAAGATACTTATGCTCATATCGTATATATCCCCGGGGAATTTAATATTATCTTTTACTAATTTATATAATATATTATTTGGTAGCATGTGACTTTATAATGCTACTCGTAGGTCTCCTTAACGTATGGAAGATAAATATATAAAATCATATCAGTATTAGTCTGTATTTTTCTTTTTTCTTTCTCTGCTGTTGTTTTAGTAAAAATAAATATTAAATGCATTTTCTCTTTAGAAATTATTTTCTTTACGTTTCGATTACAAAATCGAGTTGATATGGGACTTCGAAAAGATTTTTGCATTTCTTGCAAAGGCTAAATAGAACCTTGCAGATCATCCACACGGCCTGGTCTAATGCACGTAGGTTCAAACGGCCGTTCCTCTTAAAAAGTGGGAGGACGTAGATTCGAAACTCGCCGAGGAGCTTATATTCCTTATTAAATTTTCTTGTTTGAGCAGGCCGACAGACTTAATATATACTGTTTAAAATGAAAAAAAAAAAAACATTTAGCGACTATTTAAAACACAGCTAAAAATGCACTAAATATAGCTTTTTTTCTGTTCAAACTTGAACAAATGAACCTGAAAGAACCAATTCAGGAGAATACGCTGGGCGCTGAAGGGTTACATATTTCAGCCTTCTAAGCTTCAGCATAGTTTCTTTTGCAATATTCGGCCATGCGTTGTCGTGATGAAAAATGCCACATTTTCGATTCGGCGAGATATGAAGAGGACACAGTACTGTTGTCTGGTAATTTTATGTTGCTTTTTGTGTAGGGAGACCCTGTTATTCAGTTGTTGGCTGATATCTATATATGACTTCTTGCATTTTGTGCATTTGAGTACATAAATCACATTTTTGGAGTTGCAGTTTAAGTTTTCATTTATTATGAATGTCGTTTTGGGGTTTTCAAAAGTGTAGGATTTTCCTTCTATAATGATGTCACAAATCCCACATCTTTTTTTGTTGCATTTTGTGACTCCCTGTATTGTGTATTGGTTAAATTTGGATGAGGTTAATAAAATTACCAGACAACAGAAAACCTTTTGTATCACAACTTCAAATATAACCATGGAAAATTTAAAATTATGCCAATATATCAAACAGACAATTATTCTTACCTACAAATACAAGAAGAAACTTTATAAACACATTTAAACCAGAACTAAATAGATCATAACCCCACACGCAAAAGCACACAACATGCACACATAGTGACCAAATACAGTGATCAAACCATATATATATATATATGAGTTCACTGTTTCCTCGTAGTAAGACAGTGTGTATATATGGAGAGGGGATATACACATATATAGACGCATGCTGAAAAAAAACACACAAAAATAGAAATAGATCACACAGGGGTCATTAAAAGATAAGCATACCGATAACTACTCCATCATTTCTCAAACGATTTTAATTGTTTTATAACCCTTCAGCAAAACTTTTCCTTTCCAGTTCATGAAAGACGTTTGGATCACTAACACAAAAAAAGAAAATGTCTCATATCGAGAATATTTAACATCGAAAAACATAAAGAAAAAAAAATAATTATTCTTAATAATATGTGGAAATCTCCACCCTTTGATGACGGTCGCGAGACCGGAAACCCGTGTAACAAAATTATGGAAAATATAACACAATATTTTTTTTAGGTCCACATTAAAACCCCAAAAGTTTCGGCTTCTCGCTTCTTTTTAATATATATATATATATATATATATATATATATATATATATATATATATAATTTAAATAAAAACAGACCACTTTAAGGTTCCATGTAATAACTTATTTCACCAATAATGTGTCAATATCTGCTAACTCGCCCATGTCTTCTCCCCCCCACTTCCTCACTTCGTTAATTTACATATGTTTAATACGGCCCGTCGAAAATGTGTAAATTTTCTTTTCATTTTTTGTTTCGAAATAAAGTCTGAGGATCCGCAGTCCTTTTAAAAGGGCTGTGGTGAAATAATTTATTACATGGAACCTTAAAGTGGTCTGTTTTTATTTAAATTATTTGCTCTGAATTTACATGAAGCTCTGTGGATTTTATCTTCCTTAGGTTTACCCATACGGATTACCTAGTTTTCATAAACTAAGCACACAAATACACATAAACACACACACACAAATACACACACACACACACACACACACACACACACACATATATATATATATATATATATATTATTTTTGAACAATAACAAAAATTGAAAAATTAAAATTTTCAGACACACTTTGTTGTATATTAATATTTTTGGTTTTATTATTTCAATTGGGTTTCTCGACTAGTTTCGTCCAGCATGGTCATCATCAGGAGAAAAACAATTCCTCCTTGTTATTAGCCGACAGGAATGAATGACTTTCTGAAGAAAATGAATTTTATCTGTAGTTTTCATTTGTTTTTTATCGTTAATATTGGTCAGTTCCTTGTGTTAGTCATATGGCCTCTTTTAAGTTCTCATTAAGATAGAGGCTGGGGAGCTTCAGAATTCCCTTCTTGGTCATTTTGATAGTTTTATTCGTTGCTGGAAAGTGGATGAATGTGTGCTAAGTGTATGTTATCATTTGTTGTTTGGGAGTGTGTATAATGTGAGTAAGTGTATATATTGGTATGGGTGTGTGTATAAGAACTCAACACCTCTGCAAGCTTGTCTGTCCTGTGTGGGTGAAAAATGTGGGTAGGTTTGATTTATGGGATTATATATTAATTATATCTATGTTGTCAAAATTTGTGGTTAAGCCTGTCCGGGTGAAGTGTTTTGAGGTGCAAAATCCATTTGTTTTCCTGTTCCTCTAGAATTTGTGTAATGTTATCTTTTCTGTCTATTTCTATTTTTTCAATTATAGTGAATATATATATATATATATATATATATATATAAATATATATATATATATATATATATATATATATATATATATATATATATATATATATAAGGCAGGATGTGTGTGTGTGTGTGTGTGTGTATGTGTAACGAACGCACGGCCGCAATTTTCGACAGATTTGCACCAAAATTTACATGCATATGCCCCAAGTTAGTGGAAAAGCCAAGACCGACTTTGCATTTCCCAACTCCCATTGATAATGGAAATAATCGATTTTTTCATGCTTCTGCGGCAGATTTCATGTAGTTTGCGGCCATTTTCTACTGGCCAGAGTGAGAGCCTATAGCTGACTGCCACAAATAGGCAGGAAGATTCTATTGGCCAGCCTGATAGCCAACAGCTGACTGACAGGAATGTTAACTAGCATGCTAGCATGCAAAAAATCGATAGCTGCATTCGTCACAAGTGGGAAAAATTTAAATCTGCATGGCACTTTACTCAAATTGGCTCATTCGCTTGCTTAAACTCAATGTTGATTCTGATTCCGCAGAACTGGGTTGGGTGTGAAAAAGTATTTGGTGTTAACATTCTTTTTTCATTCGGTTTTTCCAGTTACGAGTCCTTTTTTTTTAAAAGCTGATTGTTTTGTGTTCATTTTGTTTAGTTCTTTTTTCGTAACAGATTTAATGTTTAGTATAGAGTTTTGAAAAAATTCTCAGTGTGAGATAGGCAAGAAGTAAGGCATATAGCAACATCAGCACGGCAAAGGGTACTCCTTTAAAGGCAAGGAAGGGCAAAAATATTTTAAGTCAAGTAATAGCGATTGCTGTATGAGTCGTACGATTTTTGAATCAAGCACGGGCCATGCTGCTAATATGTGATAATATTTATATTCACTTATATTATTTTTATGAAACAGCTAGTCTATAATATACAATTATATTGTGTGCATACGTATACATATATGTGTATATTTTTTATTATTTGAAACGTTATTTTTAATGGGTGCCGTATTTGAAATAGACGCCCCGTTTTTATTTTAAACTGTGTTTATTTCATCGATCGTATTGCGTACACGAGAAATCACTACCCACTAAATCTATTACTTTCGCTGCCCATTTAGTACAAACAGAACTACTTCTTTGTTCTTAGCTGTTGAATTAGTTCTATGACATCATATATCTGTCTATTCTCGCATACATAAAAGCCCTTTTTTATCTTCGAGATTATTTTTGTATAATATTTCTTTCCAGTGATTTATGTGCTTTAGTTATCTAATCTGTCATCAAGCAATTTGATCAAATTCAATGCTTCACGTTTTTACGTCACCGCTGGCGCTATTAATTCTTTATATACATTACGTTTCCGATTTTTTTTTCAAAGTTTTCAGGTTTACATATGTGTTATTTAAAATAGAAAATATGATCTGCGATCCGCAATTGGAATGAAAGCAGTAATGGCACCTACCTTGAATCTATAATAAATTCATTAGTAGACGAATTTAGTAAATACTAAACACATTTAGTAAATACTAAACACTTCAGATAATTCGAAGTATGGATCAGTTATAATGACAACAAATGATTTTTTGGAGACAAAGAAATTGAACAAGGAATTGGCTGTCTTAGAAGTAGTTTCACTCAAAACCGCAAATTGCTACTAAACAAAAACACTAAACTGAAAACTCCAGCCATGTTCTTCAATAATTTCGTCAGATCGAGACATTCATATGGATGTCATGCATGGCACCAAAACCCGTTCAGAAATATCTAAATATCTGTACACATCGAATTTGGGGGTTTGGTAAAGATCATCCTTCTTTGAACTTTGTGGTCTGGCGCTACACAATCACAAACAATGGGCTGTACCTATGAACAGAAATCATCATTTTAGGACTACCAACAGCGGCAACAACTAAAATGTGTAGCACATGTAACTCGGTTAGAAAATAATGAAATAATCAAGATGTTGACATTCCACGTTAATTCAAATAAAACATTAGGAAAGAAACCTCTATCAATACTGAAAAAATATTTTATAAATTTCAACAGAATGCAATACTGGCTTCTCTGTCAATGAATACCAAATGTTTCCTTGAATCAATCACTCAACCAATATGCTTAATTAATTATCTGCTCATTTTAACAGGTTTATATCCAAATTTTCCTATTAAAAAATTATTGTTTTTTTCTTTCCGGGTCCCGCCTTCCAAGAAAAATATTTTATAAATTTCAACAGAATCTCAATGGACTTCCAGGAATCCTTCTCTGTCAATGAATACCAAATGTTTGTTTGTTCGCAATCAATCAGATTTCTATTTCTCAACTTCAGAGATACATTGCAGTCAGCTTAAACAAGAAGGCACCGTTTATTATTATTGTCATCTCATCATTTAACAGGTTTATATCACAAAGTTCTCCTTATTATTTTCTGTATTCTCTTATTTTCCATTATTTTTTATAATTCCATTATTACCACTGGTATTATTATTATTTCAATTTCCAGGTTATTTTGATTTTTTCAAATTTTGGTTGCTATTTACAATCCGCTGGACGTTTCAATTAGTAGGCAAGTTTTTTTCTTTCTGGTTTTTTGACAATAATGTCCGGCCTATTTGCCAATTTTCTGTCTTTCCATTTCTGGTGACATCTTCTATTTCTGTAACCGGTTATACCAGAAATGTTTGCATCAGTGTAAATATTGCCCCACTCTATCTTTTTATATTCATTTCAGGGGCAAGTATAGAACTCCTGACTAAAACAGAAAAAAAATTATATAGATAAAGATGCCGTAACCATTCGTAAACTTTATCAACATTGGGTTTATTTGCACGTTCTGGATATTGGCCATGCAGAGGTTTGTCATCTGTTCAACAATTTTTTTGCAATAGTTGGTTCTGGCTTCTGAGATTTACTACAGAATCTACTAAATGTAAATGTTGTTTGTATTTACTCTTTTATTATTGAATATTTTTTCTTTCTGTTTTCATGTTGTTTCACCTTCATCCATTTTGTTGTTTCCATGTCCAATAGTTGTTGTCTTGTATGACAATTCTTTAAGACCAGAGTCCTACATCAGCCTTTTGGGATCCATACTAAAGAAGCTTTCTTGTTTTAAATCCATTTGGATTCATTTAGAGTCCAGTTCAAGATGTTCGGACCATATGGCCACATTTTCTGAGAATTTTCAGTTTTTAATACCAAGGGTCCTCTCATTTACACCCAGGTACTTTTGTTCTAAATCTTTTTATTGTTACAGCAGGGTTTTTGTTGTGCGATCCTTAAAACTGTAGCTTTAGCACATTTATCCAAATTGAATTTCATTCCGATGTCTTCACTGAAGCATTTTACAGTTTGCAGAAGACCTTCCAGCTCATTGTCATTCCTAGCATACAATTTTTAAGTCATCCATATCAACAAAGTGATATGGCAAATAATAAAGGAGACAAAGAGTCACTTATTCCTATTGATGTTTATTTCACCAGACTTATAGGTTCCATTTTTATGATTGAGGTTATCCATATCGACATTTGTTTGATGAAATTATTATTATTAAAGATCCAGGATTACACTATCGAATTTTATATCCAGGCAATACTAAGATTTTTTTTTCCACGGAAGCAGTTTTTCCAGGATCAATTAATAATCCTAAAATAGCAGCCTAAAAGTAGATTTTTTCCACTTAGATGTTAACAGTTTGTTGTTGGAAGACATTGATAGTTTTTCGGAATATTTGTGTCACTATTTTTGGGTAGAAGTGGAAAATGAAATTTTAGGATCATAACCATTTCTTGAAGTTCTTTGCGAGTTTTTTGTGTGCTGTAAAATAATATAGCCTTAAATTTTATCTATTCCTGAGATTTCATTAGCACATTTAACATCTTCTTCTGTTTCCCGCCCATTTTTCTGGTTTATTTTTCATTCGTTCTAACTGTCCAATGCCTCTTCGTTGTGTTCTTTACCATTTTTCCCCAAACTTTAACTTCTTCCATTTTAGGGGGACTTCACAATTCTTTGTTTATTTCATTAAAATTTCTTTGCATCGAAAATATAGAATTTGATCTTTTCTCGTAGTATTCATGATTTTATTGTATTTTGTATTATTTTATTATTTTATTGTTATTATTAATTATTTTATTATTATCTCCAAAAAAAACAATCCTAAAATCTAAAAGATTTTCTGAAAAGGATTGATAAGCGTGGAAAATGAATCAGTCATCAATCAATATGCCTAATGCATTAGCCGTTCATTTTATGATGTCTGACCATAATTTAGATTTACAGATTTCATTAAAAGAGAAAATAATTTAGTATCATGATTTAGATTTAAGTTTAATTTTACTGTAAGAAATTTTGAAATGATTCGGAATCTATGTACAATAAATTTACATCCAACAACCCACAGAATGTAAGAAACTAATAGAATGTAAGAAAATTAAAAACGGTAACGATAAAAATAAGGTGATAAAAAAACGACTGGAATTGGTTCATCTTGAACATCTAGATGCATCGGATATCAAAATTTAAATTTAAATCCTGAAAATATCTGTATTTTTAACTTTTCGATGTAAATTTTAATCGAAATTTCTTGTATTTCTCCACTCACTTTCCTGCGTTTTTTTTTTTTTTTTTTTGATAAAAGATTGATTCCATCAATAAAACCGTTATTTTTTAAAGAAGTTCCTTCTGGGAAAGAAACGCATTCCACATCACACTTGTGGCATGAGGATGCAGGATGGAAAATAGGTCATCAGCTATGGGTTAATTAATAAGATTGTATCGCATTAATAATGTTATTATTATAAGTCATTATTATCTCCGCTGGCAAAAAACAAGCCTGCAATCTAAAAATATTTTCTGGCTTTAAATAACCTGCAAAGGGTTGATAAGCCATAGAAAATGAATCAGTCAATCAATATGCTTAATGCATTGGTCGTTTAATTTAACAAGTCTGACTATAATTTAGACTTGCAGTTTTCATTAAAAGAGGAAGTAATTTAGTATCTTAATTTAAATGTAAATTTAATTTTACTCTAGGAAATTGTGAAATTATTCGGAACCTACGTAAATAATTTACATCCGGCATCCTACAAAATATTTCTCTTAATAATAGAATGCAAGAAAATTAAAAACGATAAAAATAAGGTGATAAAAAAAAACGACTGAAATAGGATAATCTTGAACATTTAGATGCATCGGATATCAAAATTTAAATTTAAATCCTGAAAATATCTGTATTTTTAACTTTTCGGTGTAAATTTTAATCGAAATTTCTTGTATTTATCCACTCATTTTCCAACGTTGTTTTTTTTTTTTTAAATAAAAGATTCATACCATCAATAAAATCGTTATCTCTTTAAAGAAGTTCCTTATGTAAAAGAAATGCGCAACTAAACAGTTTTCAACCTTGTCATTCATTTGCTCATTATTATAATCAATATGTTGACATTCCAAACGACTTCAAATAAAAGGTCTAAAATGGAAACCCCCATCAATTCTGTAAAGAGCTATAAAAGCTACGGGATTTGAGGAATTTGACTTTCCTAAAAAAAAAAACAATGAAGGGTTTTAAATGAGAAAATTTCAACCGAAAACAGTACTGGCAGCTCGGTCAACGAATGCCAAATGTTTCCTTTTCGAGAAACGGACAAAATTACCATTACTTTTACGATTCCTAACATCTTGTCTGTAGAATTGGTAACTTGCCCGTTATCTTTTAGAGCCCATATTTACTGCTTACTTATATGCATTTTCCCCTTTAAGAGCTTTCATTGCTATTTCTTCCTTGTTTTCTTTGTTGTTGAATATATATATATATATATATATATATATATATATATATATATATATATATATATATATATATATATATATATATATATATATCGCATTATCAGTTTAATCCTTTTACTATTTACGATTACCATCAATAGCCGTGAAAAAGTCATGGTTTTCCCATTTGAATTTTTGGCTGAATCATAATTAAGCTCATGCTAGAATAAGCTCCTTACGAGTTCGACGACTGTAAAACATTCTGAGAAATTTTGCAAGTGAATGGTTAAATAATTCATGCTAACATCTTTTGAAATATATTGCAATTAGAATAACAAGTATGAAGGCAAGTCATTATTTAAACAAGAAGGTACAAAGAAAATAATTAAAAAGTTTTTCTATTTCACTGAAGTTGTTAAACATTTCCCCTTTCTTTTCTTTTCTTTCTTTCGTTCTTTCTTTCTTTCTTATGATTATGTATTTTCTCTATAAAACCAAACCGCATATCTGATGCCTTTTACTTCTCTTCGTTATTAAAGGAAATAAGAGGGTACAAATAGAAAAATTTATAAATTTGCAATTTTCCATTTCATTGAAGCAGGTTTTAAACACATGACAGCGTTTCATTCCCCTTATTTTATTTCTGTTTTTTTCATATTTTATTACGTGTGTTTCCATTTTTTTTAACTAATACAAAACAGGGTCTTTGACATTTCTTTTTCATCCGCCTTTCCTGCCAATCAAAATGGTATGATCCAGTCTTCTTCATCTGACGTAACGGCAGAGCGTAACACATGTGCTTAAAAACTTACGAATTAGACGAAGGCACAAGCAGAATTCTTTCATTAATTCTGTTGTTGACGTTGAGTAATTCCTTTGTTCCTGTTATTTCCGTTTATTTTCCTTCTTATTCCCACAGTTTCCTTAATTTTCGATTCCAATTTGCTGTTCGTATGATCGATGGCATTTTCTTCAATCTCACAAAATCTGGAATCAATTCCTGAAATTCTTGGAATTCGGTGTCGTTCTCCCTTATCTAATTAGGATGTTTGCTTTCGGAGAATCGTTTTGTTGCGAGCAGGTTTAGGCATTAAATTAGGTCACTTAGCTTCTACCATAGATTACCTTTTCTTTCAAATAGACATCTCCACCTCTTTTTTTTTTCATTTTCATCCCAAGCAAGGCGAAAATGCAATTAAGATTCAACGGGCTACTGGGAGGTGAAAGAGAGTGAAAAGACATTAAAAGGAATGGTAAATCCAATCCTAAACAGGAAACAAGGCATAAAACTCTATTTCTGCTCTAAAGTTTGGAGAGGAGTGTGAACGTACTATTCTGGAGATAAAAAAAATGACAAATAGTAAATATTTCAGAAATTACGCAGAGACCTTAGAAGTACAGAGTTGAAGTAGATTTTAGAAGAAACGAGAAACCCAAATCCTAAGCAGAAAACGTGGGATAATACTTTAATCCTTTTCAAAATAGTGGGGAGGAGTGTGAAGTGGGCGATAGGCGAATATGTTTTCTGAGCGTCCTTAAATTCTGTACATAAATATATATTGCAAAATGGAATCCTTAGATTTACCGTGATAAAAGTCCATCAGAGGACCTTACGTTTGCCATTACTCACACACACACACACACATATACACACACACACACACACATATATATATATATATATATATATATATATATATATATATATATATATATATATATATAAAATATTTATAGTTGAAGAGTGAATAAAGGAAACGGCTAAATACAAGCGGGCGTGTACGTTTATGCGGGTGTTCATACACATGCAAGCAAATAAATAATCATTAAATTTATGCATGAGTTGTAAACGTAATAGTGCTCAATGCAGTTAGACAAAATAAAGATATAGTATTAATTCGTACATATACGTGTAGGTACGTATATGTACTATATATATATATATATATATATATATATATATATATATATATATATATATATTATATTGCAGGTGTGGAAATTTATCTTACCAACCATGAAGTCTTTCCCCAAAATACTGATCTTTGTGAAATTGTTTTTTTTAATCAAGAAAGGAGGAAAATATTTCACTACATCTCGTACATCGTCAGAGATGAATAAAAATATGCTGTGCACGCACACACACACACACACACACACACACACACACACATATATATATATATATATATATATATATATACACACAGAGTTAATAAAGTCACTCAACAGTTAGTCTTATAATAAAATACCAAATCATTGAAGTAGGTAGCTTGCAGTTCGACTAGTATTCATTAACTAGAATTAGCCTGAACCATTTTAATAATAAGTTTCTGGACTATTGATTAATTGCTATGTCTTAATATTTATTCTAAGTACAATATAGTGACTTTATTGCCACTTCGTTATATAGGAATAAAGTGTCGAATACAGGCCATCCCATTAATGAATTAAGTGGATCACGTGACCATGGTGAAACGCATAAGTAGAAAGTAACGTGATGTCTAATAAGTATAAAGCTTTTTTTCAAATAATTTTTTTCACTATTATTCGATTCTGTTATTTTAAATACTTTGTTTTAATATTCATTTTTTGAGAAGTATTTTTAATTTAACTTTTTTAAAATGTCCATTTATTTGCATAAATGAAATATTAACTTTTCCTTTATTTGAATATATGAATATTAAGTTTTTACATATAATTTTATTCAACATTCTTTGTTTAATTCAAAATTTTTACAATATTAAGTCATGAATTAATATTGTCAAAATTCCCGATATGCAACATTGAGCTTTTCATTTAATAATTTTCCAATTGTTTTGCAAGTATATTACACTGAAAGTTGTAAATTCCACCAAACATTGACGAAATCGCGACAAAACACCAGGCTCAGGTTTCACACAAAATAAGCTGAACAATTCTTTGAATAGAAACATTGAAATAAAGTAACTTCATGTTTGTGCTTATTTTTTTAAACTATGGTTTAATTTTTTTTTATTTTTATTTTATTTCATATATCATATTCAAATTTATATCCTTCAAAATTTTTTCTAAATGTATCGTTATATTTTCATTTGCTCAGTTGTGTGAAAAAGAAGAATTGGCCGCCATTTCTACTGATCGACACAAAATACCTTGCACAAATATTTGAATAGAAACATTGTAGTAAAGTTATTTGTGTGTCTATTTTTGTCAAAATTTTCGGTTTTATTTTATAGCATTTAAATTTATATCCTTTAAAAATTTTGCTTTGTGTTCCGTTATATATATATATATATATATGTGTGTGTGTGTGTGTGTGTGTGTGTGTGTATAAGTGAACATAGAAGTCAACACTTAGAGGCAACACTCTGTTTCATGCTAGATGGCCTGACGATTGCGTCTAACATGAAAACAGACTGTCGCCTCTAAGTGTTGACTTCTATGTTCACTTTTATATTTACACACGCTCTATCTCTGATATTGATCACTTTATCCTATAAATATACCACACCTTAAGACTATATTTCTTCATATATATATATATATATATATATATATATATATATATATATATATATTACAAAGAGTTAATCATACCTTGAATCAATTAGCAATATTAATGCAATTGTTAACTCTTTGTAATATAAAATATATGCTGCCTATTTTATATATATATATATATATATATATATATATATATATATATATATATATATATATATATATATATATGCTCTTAGGTGTGGTGTTGAAAAAGGTTGATTTAACATGTTTCATTCTATTAAAGTTTCATCAGTGAATGAAATGTCTAGAAAATTCTGGTATTTTTACTTTTACGTTGTTCGATTTTCATTGGTCAGTAATGCTTAACCTGTATTCGACTTGTTGAACTAACGTTAGTATAATTTGCGGTGTTCCGAATTCAAACAGAATTCGTCTTTCCTTGAATTTATAACGTCACAAATTAGACTGACTTGGTCCAACAATTCAAGAAAAATTCGGAACGCCACAAATTATAATAACGTTGCTTCAACAAGCCGAATGCAGGTTAAGCATTATTGACCAATGAAAATCAAACAACCGAGAGTTAGAAATATATATGATGTGAACATCAGTCAGTTATGTGCCATACGTGATATACACTTAGTTGATCATGTATCGAAAGATACATGATTCACGAGGCAGATTTTTCCCGCCGTAGGTTGTCATTTCTTTATGCGGTAGACTAGTCGTCATCCAAGACTATAGAACCCGGTCTGTCCTGCTATTTATCCATAGCTGGGGTGGGGAATTGGGAGAAGAGGATTCATACCTTTTTCAAGTTTATTAACACCTAAGTGAATGCAATGGATTCGACTGAAATTCGAACTCGGCTCTCCGATTCCACAATCCGAGCCGCTCCATCGAACTTTCCGAAGACGTACGTCCGTGTTTTTAGTCAGGTTTTACGCGCAACAGAAATAAAAATCAACAGACGTTTCGAAGAGACTAATGATTGGAATATTCTCATTCTTCTATGTGTTGTATTTCTTCGGGATTTTGGCGATCATGGCCCTCCATATTTTCCTGTCCTTTGTAGCTCTTAATAACCTTTTTTTATTAATTCTCTTAAATCCTGTAAATGCATTTACACAAGCTCGCTAGGTAGCTTATGCGTTGTTTTCCTCTGTCCTTTTCTGATGTTAAATATAAGTGTTCTTTTTGTTTTCTTTTCTCTATAACTTCCTCGTTGCTTACATGTTCGATCCATGTTATTCTCAGCGTCATTCTGTAGAACAATATAGCTGTTGCTTAAAGTCTCTTCTTCATCTGTACGGAGACTGCCCGGCATTCACTTAATAATAGAATAATATTCATAAACTCATATAAAAATAAATAAGGGTCCAGGAATTGTATCTATGAGAACGTTGTTTTTTTACATTGCCCAGTATAAACGTCTGTTGTTGTTATATATATATATATATATATTTTTTTTTTTACTTTAACTCCTTTGCATATTTTACTTTAATAAAGACGTTTTCTAAAATAACATTTTCTGTTATTCATTTCTAATTGGGTCTTTTGTGTGCTTTAAAAATAAAAGATTGTTTTGTTGATCGCTTTTCTAATGAAATTGCTTAGTTATTCAAATAAAGCCATTTTCTGCTCGCTTGGGAGAAAGCAACGTTGACATTTTTAATAGAGCATTTTCAAAATCTGACATATCTAAAATTTCATTTCTGACATATTTATTTTTTTTACGTTTTGTTCGTTAAAAAAAAATGATAAAATAAGTAACTCGATTCATTTCGTTTAATGACAGATTCATGTGTTTGTCTTTATTGAGTTTAAAGGAGAAAGCAAACATTTTATCGCAACAAACGATGTAGACGCCTTTGTAGATAACAAAAGACTTGAAAGGAAAATTGAATTTTCTACGCTTTATTTAATATTCTCATAAATCTTTTATTTTCATTTCGGATGGTGAATAAATTAAAATAGCATATAACGCATAAATCAATTTTAAATTTTAAAATCGACTCTGCACATTTATCTACCTATTCCCTTCCTAACATGAATTATCATGGCTCCCCACATCTTCCTGTCCTTTGTAGCTCCAAGAAGTATTCGTGCTTACTATCTTCTTTTCGCCTTCCTTTTAGCCCGAGCGCGTGTGGCTTGCGGCCGCATCAAGTTCAATCAGCGTTTCCTGTACGATCATCGAAGTTAAGCAATGTCGAGCATGGTCAGTACCTAGAAGGGACCGCTGGGAATAACGGGCTGTAAGGTTAGTTGCCCCAGTGGCGTGACGGATAACGACTCGAAATTGAAAACTGAAAAGCCGAGTTCCGATTCCAGTCGGATTCGTCATACGTAAGCGCAAAGACCGTTGGGAAAAGCTATGAATCCATATCATCTCCCCCAAGCTATGTGTTAATTAGGAGGACTTGTATCAGTAAATCATTATATCCCCAAACTTCTTACAATCTGAAATATTTTATGGCTTTAAATAACCTTCAAAGGGTTGATAAGCCGTAGTGTCAATCAATCAGGAATTAAATACTAAATTATGAATATTTTTATTATCATTTTTATTTTTTGAAATGTCTGATTTATTATCAGATTGCCTGGATGAATTTGTATCATTTCATAAAATGTAGTCGTATAAGTGTAACGTATATATATATATATATATATATATATATATATATATATATATATATATATATGTGTGTGTGTAAGCAAATATATGGATATAGATCCGACAGTATGAAGAAAAATACAGAAAAAAACAAAACAAAAATCTGAATATGCAATTATGTAGTATTAATGTTAATATAAAGTCGACGTCGGACGTTTCGGTCTATTTAAGACCATCTTCATGGACATTTTCATTTAAACATGATTAACATTAGAACTTATAAAAATTTAACACAAAAGACGATGGACATAAGAGCCCAACTAATCCAAACAGATAACTGAAATGTTTATAAAAGATCAGCGTTCCGTTTAAATATGATCACGTAGTCGTCACGTGGGCGATGTTGTTAAAACGTATTTTATATATATATATATATATTCAGATTTTTGTTTTGTTTCTTCTGTATTTTTTCTTCATATATATATATATATATATATATATATATATATATATATATATATATATATATATCTGTTGAAATAAATTTATAACTGGTTATATGATGAATATTGCAGTAGTTTCCTTATTATTTTTATTACTTTTTATAGCAAAGTGGCAAACATTGCTTACAGCAACAAAGGATATGAAGTTGCAGAGAGCTATGATAGTCCACGACCTGAAGGGACACGACACATAAAAGATGACGATTTCTACGATTACCTCTTGAGGACAGAATCTACTAAAATTCTATATAAACTAGATTTCTTCGCGAATGCGTCCGATCGGAAACCTATCAGTTAAATATATAAGATTGGTTGTTGGTCTATGTGTACGTGTAAATATCACGTCAAACTAATATCAAATAAAAACTATTTAAGCTACTTTATTCTGCCATATGACAGTGAAGGCTAGTCTTTCTGATTATATTTGGTGGAATACGAAAATCTTCCAATGAATGTAGACAGATAGATAGATAGATAGATAGATAGATAGATAGATAAGAAAAAACTGAGATAGATAGATAGATAGATAGATAGATAGATATGAATATAAGATTGCTAGATAAATAGATAACAAACTGAGATAGATAGATAAGAACTGAGATAGATAGATAGATAGATAGATAGATAGATAGATAACAGACTGAGATAGATAGATAGATAGATAGATAGATAGATAGATAGATAGATAGATATGAATAACAGAATGATAGATATATAAATAAGAACAAACTGAGATAGATAAATTGATTGATTGATTGATAGATAGATAGATAGATAGATAAGAACAAACTGATAGATAGATAGATAGATAGATAGATAGATAGATATGAATATAAGATTGATAGATAAATGGATAAGAACAAACTGAGATAGATAGATAAGAACTAACTGAGATAGATAGATAGATAGATAGATAGATAGATAGATATGAATAACAGAATGATAGATATATAAATAAGAACAAACTGAGATAGATAGATAAATTGATTGATTGATTGATAGATAGATAGATAGATAGATAGATAGATAGATAAGAACAAACTGATAGATAGATAGATAGATAGATAGATAGATAGATAGATAGATAGATAGACAGACAGACAGATAGATAGATAGATATGAATATCAGATTGATAGATAAATAGATAAGAACAAACTGAGATAGATAGATAAGAACGAACTGAGATAGATAGATAGATAGATAGATAGATAGATAAGAACAAACTGAGATATAGATAGATAGATAGATAGATAGATAGATAGACAGACAGATATGAATATAAGATTGATAGATAAATGGATAAGAACAAACTGAGATAGATAAGAACAAACTGAGATAGATAGATAGATAGATAGATAGATAGATAGAGAGAGAGAGAGAGAGAGAGAGAGAGAGCGTTAGTTTAAAAGCAATTCCCATTATATTCGAAGACGAGAAAGCCAAGCATTCATAGATTTAATCAACATTGTATTTTCCCCTCATTATCAATGACATAATTCCCTCTGTTTGGAAAATTTTGTATCCCTCGGGCGAAAATCTTGTATCCGTTGGGCGTAAAATTCTTCAGGTTCTCAATACGAATTTTTGCAATGATCTGGAAAGAAGATATTCAAATGAAGCACGTTTGGGAGAGTAAGGGGAATGAGGCAAAGCGTTATTTCTACAATCTTTTTTCCAGAATGATTCGGCCAACGTGTGGTAATTGCATTATTGTGTGAGAGCAACACACCCTCATAGTTGACAAAACGTAGCTGCTTTCTCTGGAAATTGTTTATACAATGCTTCCTGTTGCTGACATTAACTTTTTCCTTTGGTCGAACAATTCATGATAGATAACGACCACCGTTTAACAATAAAACAGCATATTTCGTGTGTTTTGTTTGGCAATGGATAACTTTTTACACTAATATTCAACCAATAAAAGTCCAAGCATGAGCGTATGAAAAGGAGGCAAGAGGTACAGCGTGTGTGATTATATTAGAGAGTTGAAGAGTTTAAAATTACAATGGCCGGGTAAACATTATAGGGAGTTTGTTCCATAAGGTAACAGTTCTAAAGAAACTATCAGAATGGAATTTCATTCTTACAAATGCATTACGAATAAAATGAATGTAATTAGACCCTGTGTACATGGATTGGCTGGTCTTAGCTGCCAAGGTTACGACTGGCGGAAATAACGAGAGAGTAATGAGAGGCATGTGAAGATTCGTCTGTGAGAAACGATTTTTTTTAAGTTGGGTGCTCACCGTTGCTATTTTCGTTGGATATGATGACAGAAAACTGTTTTAACTACCGATGAGGAATCTGTCCAAGAATGGTTTATTGGCAAATCTACTCTTCAATAGCGAACACAGGGCAACACATTTATAATGTTGAGAAGCACTCTGGTCACCTTGACTAAGTTTGGAAACTTTCCCAAGTCGTTAACGGTCTTTTGTGATCAAAATGTGAATTATATTTAATGCTTTTGCGTTTTATCGTGTGTCTGCTTTGTATGTTCCTCAAATACAATTTTCAGGAACTCAGTATTGAAAATTTAAATTGAGATACAGTACGAAGAAGAGGAAAACATTGACAAAGTCTGAAACCTATTGTAAGTCTAAGAAGGTGGTTTATGATCAAAGTGTGGCTTATATTTACGTTTTACCGATTCTTGTGACCGCTCTTGGTTTGTACAAGCTCAGTAATTATTGTGAGACCGGAAACTACCTACACAATAGACTCTTCCAGGCCTATATTAAGTAGGCGACATAGCACTCTAGAGAGTGACAGATAGTGACATAGAGAGAGACAGAGACAGCCGCGTACGACTACCCGTATTGGACACTAACATATAGTAAGCTCCGCTTACACTATCTCTGTAACCTGTTGTTAATATATCTTTCTTACATGTAATCCGTGTTCCGTGTTTTTCTTCTGTGGTCCCAACTTTGGCCCCACATCAGTGGCGACGAGGATTCGAGAAACGCACTCACTGCGAAACCTAAATACCTTTCCAGTCCCACATCTGTGTCGACGAAGAATTCGAGAAACGCATTCACGTCGAAAAACCGCAATACTTTGTCAGTCCCACAACAGTGGCGACAGAAAGATTCGAGAATTTCGTTCTCACCATATCAATAGCGACAGAGTATTCGAAAAATACACAGAAAGTCCACGCGTTCCCACAGCAGTGTTGAACGAGAAATTAAGCTGGTATTACTACATTAGCGATTTAAACGCAACACCCAGCGTCTACATATAAAATAAAAAAATATATTCCGATACCAAACATTATTGACGAACTAGCGATTCGACATCTACGGAATATTAAAGTCTGTCCGAATAACAATACGAGAATGATTTCTTACACACTCACACACAGAAAAAAAACAGTTTGTCATAAAACAAACTGGCAATACTAGAGCGAAGTACTACCATTGTACTCAAGTTTTCGAAAAAACTATCAGATTTTTTTTTCTATGTAGCTGAGTTGAACTCGGGCATAAAATTATTCTCCCCTCAATTTCACTGAGGTGAGTTTTCTCTTTTTATAACTATAAAAAAATACATAAGTGTGGTGAAAATTTATTCAATTACATCAAAATTAATGGAACCACGGAAAAAAAGCTAAACACATAATTAGTTTAGTTTAACTAATTGTCTGTCCATATTTTTTCTGTAAAAGAAAAAAAAAAGAGGAACAAAAATCTATCAAGATTTTTTTGTGTACCTCCTCTTATTACACGTGTTTCAAAGCAACAAAAAAAACGCTGTCATTTTTAAATATGGAAGATTTTCAAAAAGTAATTGCCCAAATGCTAAAAGCAAATTTGGATCAGCAACAAAAAGCAGAAGAAAGACAACAACAACTATTTTTGGAATTACATAAACAACAAATGGAATTCCAACCAATTACGCTTCAGAATGCTGAACTACAACAGAAACAACTTATAGAATTACTCGTAAATGCATTAAAAGACTCAAACTCTGAAAAAGATACAATATTCTCCCAGAGTACAATCTACAATTCAATGGAAACCTTTGAATACGTACCAGAGAACGACAAAACGTTCGAGGCCTTTTACAGGCGCTACGAAGATATTTTCAATGTAGACCGTGAACAGTGGTCCAGTAAACAACATCGGTAAACAAGCTCTGTAATGATTTTAAACTAGCCGAACTGGCTGCCGATGATTTCAAGTGCTTGATTTTTGCACAAGGTCTAGTATCAGCAGAAGACGCCGAAGTCAGACGACGGGTACTGACCCAGCTTGAGAACGAACAAGGATTGACTCTCCAAAAAACTGGCAGAGGACTGTCAAAGAGTAATATCTGTAAAGCGGGACTCAAACACTATCGAGGAATCAGGTGTGGCTCAGATTAATAAAATCAGAAGTAAGTCTACCTCCTATTCCCATCAAAAAGACAAAAGGCAAATCTCATATCCTAAATTCCGCAGTAACCAAAACCCAAATAAGTTAAAGAAACCGCCCGGAACATGTTACCATTGTGGTAAATGGCATTGGATGAAATTGTGTCCAGTTAAGAACAGAAAATATTGCAAAAACTGCAATAAAAGTGGGCATACTTTAACTTCGTGCTGGCACGCCAACAGAACGAGAAAACCCCAAAATAAAATTAGGCAAGCTCAATCTGACAATATTGTCGATAGGAATTTAAGGAAATATGTAACTGTGGATATTTTCAATAAGTCCATTAAATTCCAGCTTGACTCGGGTTCCGATCTTTCAACCATTAACTGGCGTACTTGACGAAAATTGAACAAGCCGACCTTATTAAAAACGGATAAAACAGCAAAATCCGTAACTGGCGAAAAGATTAACATTTTAGGTGAGGTAATACTTACAGTAACACTAAATGGAGTTACCAAAAAGCTCAAAGCCTACGTATTGAAAACTTCAGATAACTTATTTGGAACAGATTTGATAGAAAAATTCAATCTTTGGGATTGCCCAATGAGTACATTTTGTCGCAAGATACAAAGTACAACGCCAATTTGGTAAATCTAAAAAAGGAACTCAAACAACAATTTCCCCAGGTTTTTTTTTCTGGCGGCCTTGGGAAATGTACTAAAATGAAAGCTAAGTTCAAGGTGAAGGACGGTGCACAACCAGTATTCAAAAAGAAACGGAATGTCCCTTTCGCTGCTCTAGAGCAAATCAACAAAGAGTTAGATAGACTCGAACAAGCAGGTATTCTGTCAAAAACAGATTTCAGCAAGTGGGCAGCACCTACGGTCTACGTAAAAAAAGAAGTCCAATCAAATACGAGTATGCGCAGATTTTTTCCACAGAGTTAAACGATGCCTTGCAAGATCACCACCCTCCTCTCCCAAGCCCTGAAGAAATTTTCAATAAACTCAATGGTGGAAATTTTTTTTCTAAAATTGATCTCTCGGACGCATACCTTCAGATAGAGGTGGATGAAGAAATTTCCAAATTGCTCTGCATAAACAACCATAGAGGGTTGTACTAATACAATAGACTGGCTTTTGGAGTAATGGTTGCGCCTGCAATTTTCCAGCAGGTCATGGACGCGATGCTGGGCGACCTTGACTACGCAACAGCCTATTTGGTTGACATACTGGTTACTAGTAAAACTACGGCAGAGCACCGGAACCATATAATAAACATATTCGAAAAGATACAAGAATACGGATTTAAGGTTAAGGAGGTAAAATGTGACTCTTTCTTACCAGAGATTAAATACTTAGGGCACGTCATAAATAAAGAAGGTCGTCGGCCGGATCCAGAAAGAGCCAATGCGATCATAAACATGCTGGCCCCAGATAACGTTCAAGCGTTACAAAGCTTCCTCGGCCTAGCTAACTTTTACCAAGGGTTCATTAAGAACATGCAAAATTTGAGAGGGCCTCTCAACCAATTTTTGAAAAAGGACAAATCATGGCCATGGACCCCGGAATGACAAGACGCATTCGAGAAGATCAAGAAAACTCTTACTTCAGACCTCTCCCTCACCCATTACGACCCTAGTCTTGACATCATAGTCGCAAGTGATGCAAGCTCGTACGGCATTGGTGCTTGCATTTTACATAAACTGCCAGATGGTTCGCGAAAAGCTGTGGCTCACGCATCAAGATCTCTAGTTCGATCTCGACAAGCCCCAAGCCTCTCCTGAAGTGCGACGCTCAGGAAGGAAAAGGAAATTTACTCAACCGCTCGACGTAAATCCCAAGAGGAAAAAGTATTAACAGTTTTAGTTTTTCTCTATACTTTTCAAAAAAGAAAACTCTCTGGAAGGGAGGTATTGTGAGACCGGAAACTACCTACACAATAGACTCTCCCAGGCCTATATTAAGTAGGCGACATAGCACTATAGAGAGTGACAGAGAGTGACATAGAGAGAGACAGAGACAGCCGCCTACGACTACCCGTAATGGACACTAACATATAGTAATCTCCGCTTACATTATCTCTGTAACCTGTTGTTAATATATCTTTCTTACATCTAATCCGTGTTCCGTGTTTTCCTTTTGTGGTCCCAACTTTGGCCCCACATCAGTAATAAAAAAAAATACATCGTCCGGATCGAAAGGAAACCCCCAGAGAAAAGTTTCCCGATTGAAATTGGCCAAACAATCGTTTGGCGTATCCGAACATTTAAAGCTTAAAATTTCCCTAGATATATCGAGTATTTCTTGCTACTTAAATTGCTAAAAAGAATTTTATATACACCAGAGTGTGTCTGACATAATCACATTGTAAAAGGATGAAATCGATATATAATTAACCACTTTGATATTAAATATCATATTGAAGAAAGAAAGCTTATAAGAACATACAAATTAATGCTTACCAAAAGTATCAAACATGTTATCACAAATTGATAATTTAAGAGACGTAAGAGTACTTCATTTCCAAGTTATTAACAGGACATCCCAGCAAAAACTCCACGAATTTCTGCCGGGTCTCCAATGACAT